>CAJVQA010009572.1:0-12004 GCA_910591915.1 Cetraspora pellucida | reverse complement strand
AAATTCAACAAAAACAACATGATGAACAAATAGATATATTTAAACAGTTTTTAATGAAATTTTAAAAACATGTATAATTAAAAAGATACTAATTGCTATATTAATAAAATATTAAAGATTCATAAGAATATTTGCTATATATTCTCTTTTTTGTATACCTGCAATATTATCTTTTTCATTTTCATCAGTATATTCATCAGTATTATCTTCATTATCTTCTTCAACTTCATTGTCTGTTAATATATTATTATTATTAATACAAATATTATGTAGAATACAATATGCATGAATTATTTTAATTATTTATTTTAAATTAATACAATTTATACTATTTAAAATTCTCTACTGATCTTTTAAATATCCAAATGCACATTCAACAATCATTTACATTAAAGATAAAGTTTTATTAAATTATCATTCTCTATATGTTAATTTATTATAATCAGGAAATAGCTTCATTAAATAAGTTTTGAGAGAATATGCTGAATTGGCAATTATATAAGATCCACCTGGGACCCATTGTTCAGGATTATATAAAATTTCAGAATATAGTGAAAAATGATAAAATACACAGGAATTATGTACACTTCCTTTAAAAAAAAATTGTTAATAAATAAATATATTAAAATTAATAATAATTTTTCATTAACCTGCTTCTCCAATATGAACATAGGTAAAACATCCTAAATAGTCTACAACTCCAAGAAGATTAATGAAGTAAAAATTTTTATGATTTACAAATCGGAAACCATTTTTTGAAGGAGGATGAATTGGAATATGAGATCCATTCATTGCTCCAATAACATTCAGTAAGTTATTTTCTAGACCTGATATTTTATGTTCAAACTCTTGTGTTATAGTTGCTAATTTTGATT
This sequence comes from Cetraspora pellucida, assembly GCA_910591915.1. Lineage (NCBI taxonomy): Eukaryota > Fungi > Glomeromycota > Glomeromycetes > Diversisporales > Gigasporaceae > Cetraspora > Cetraspora pellucida. The sequence goes on along the minus strand of CAJVQA010009572.1, from coordinate 11,129 downwards.
CTTGTGGCCATATTATTTTTTCTTGTTCTATATCTAATAATGCTTTCAAGAACCTATCAGTAAAGTGACATACCGATCCTTGACTTATTCCAAGGGTTTGTTCTAGTACTTGAATACCAGTTCTATTAGCAAACCACCATAATACAATTGCAATTTGCTTCCAAACAGGTATGGAATTAGGTGCTTCACAACTAAAAACTGGATGGGCCTCCAATTTAGCAACAATTATATTAAATGTAACAAGTTTAATTCAAAAATGTTGTTAAAATGAGTTATAACCTTCATTATCAGCTAAATTTGGAAAGATATCAATCCAAAATCCTCTAGTCTTTGGTCTTTGTTGAGGCTGAGCTCTTATATTAGGAGAAAAAAATACCAATAGAATTGTCATATCTGTTGTCATATTAGCAAAGGTCAGAAGATGATAGGTATTAGTTATTTTTTTTTGAATCTCCTGACGTTTCTTATTTGCTTTAAATGTTTCTAGTATAAAAAGTAACAAAATAATCCGTTGTTGTTGACAGTGATCTATGTTTTTATTTATATTGAACGTTCTTAGATAAAACAAAAGCGAAAGTGAAAGAATAAATATTCATATAATATAAATTACTGATATATTAAAATAATACTATTATATTAATTAATTAATATACTATGTAATAAAATTTTATTTAAAAATTATATATTTACATATAATATAACAATGTAAAGTGCTTGAATGATCTCTTTTATTACTTCATCAATTGCAAATTTTTACTAATAAAACTCAACTCTTTGAAAAAAAAAGATGGTCACAGACTATCTTTTTTTTTACTAAAATAATAACTCACTTGACTATTCATCGCTAATTAAATTTTTTATCCTGGCCAATTAATTAAGGTGCTTGAGAGCACCCTAAAGAAACAAATTCTAATAAAAGGAATATACAATATCTCATTATTATTTAGTGACTGTTTTTGCAAAATTTTCGAAAATTTTAAATTGATACTATGTAGATGATAACTACTAAATTGAAATTTTAATTATTTTACTTTTACTTGTTTTTACATTTGTGGAGTTAATGGTGCAGCCAACATTCATGTAGTTTCTTTTGTTGTGAATAATTAAATTCTTGGATTACTTTGCGAGATAAACCAAGTTGATATCATTATTGTCAACAATAAAAACATATTCTATTTACAAATAATGATTTATTGCATCTGATAAAATTTTTTATATCTGGATTATTAAAAACTTATTCTTGTACTAATATTTAATTAAAGGCCTTTGTAAAATTCAAAGTTCAAAATTAGCTTATGAAATTCAATTTTAAATCCACTATATACAGTAGTTAGTCTAGGGATATAAACCAAACCCAGTAGTTTAGAACTTAGGACAATCCCAAAGGTTTTTACTAAATTTTACTCTTTTGTCGTAACCCAAACTATTTTAGACTAAATTCCAAATCGAACACAATAGCGCAAATGATTAGAATTGATTGGTCAATTATGAAATATTATCAACTTTATTGTACAGTATAAAAATTCTTTCTCTACTACAGTATAATTAATAATACATATAAATTTATTGTAGAAATAAATTAAAATGATAGTTATTTATATGTAATATATATCGGATATATAAAAATTTATTGTAAGCAAAAATTATTAAATTTATTAATAAGAACTTCTGAGATAGAGTTAATAAATCAATGTGATAGTGAATTAGAAGATTTAATAACATTTGAAAATTCAGTGAATAAAGATAAAAAACTCATATACTAGTACTTATTAAATTTATTTCATTAGAATAAATTTTCATTAGCAAATTGAAATTCACTTTCTACAATTTCTATAGGATCAAAATCCATATTACCACTTCTTTGTGTTGTATACATTGTATGAGATATTTCTTCAAAATTACTCTGTTCACCAAAATCACTATGTGATAAATCAACTATAAAGCTAATTTGAAGCTTTTCATTCCTTAACTGAATAGATTCCAAAGTATTTTTATGCTGTTTTAAAGTTATATTATTATTTTCTACAGCGGTATAAGTAGTTAGAGCCAATGCACTATCATATAGCTCACTTTCAGATAATTCTTTATCATAATATTTAAGCTTATTTTTAAGATTAGAAATATAGAAAGAATGGATTTTCGCCATACTTTCTATTTTCTCAAAAGATAATCATGAACAATATGTACTATACAACTATTGTAAAATAGAAAATTATGCTCACAACTTGCCTGTAAAGGTACAACTGCAAAAAGAATTTGTGCTAGGTTCTGAAGATAAGAGTATTCATTCTCAATTACACCCTATCACAAATTAGGTGTTTTGGATAAATCATAATCAAAATCAAATGAATAATCTTGATGCTTATAATGAATAAGCTGTATAGTTATTAATCAGCATGCAGCTTCGTTATTATGAATGCTTTTATAAAATTTAACAGCTGTTTTACAAATTTTTCGAAAATTCCCTTATGTAATCCAAGACCTACATTTAAAATAAATTGTTATTAATTTCAATCAGATTTTTTTATATATATTAAATAAAAAATAGTATATATACCTATATAGTAAAAAAAAAAAATTAGTAATTCTTTACAGTTATATTTGGGAATCATCTAAAGCAGAGCAGAATTACGAGATTATAGACCAATCAAATTATAGAATTTTGATGATCACTAGTGAAGCAAATCAAGAAATAAACTTGAAAAACCTTTAAAATACAAAAAACAGCAGTCTAAACCTATCTCGAATAGGTTAAATAAAAATGTTAGGAAAGCAATTTTGCTTATATATAATTATTTAATTATCTAAAAATCCAACATAACTCTAATATAAAATGGCTCTAATCTTAAAATTAATTCAATAAAATATATTATACAGAATTTACTTTACTTTAGATATTTCCTATATTTGTATACTATAAACTAGTTTTAAAACTTGAAATAACATTACCTCTATACTCTGGATGAAGAAAATAGGTAAGTAAATATGGTTCAATATCATATTTAGCATACCGTTTATTAAATATAACAATAGCTGATTCACAAAATACATTATTTAAAGGAATTCGATTAATGGCTACAGCAATCTTTACTAAGCTAATAAAGCAATCAGCAAGAGTTGCAGTCCGTGCTTCTATATTGTAAATTGCCTCTTTAATAGGTTGAATTATAGAGACAATTCTATGGCAATTTGCATAAAATGTATCATCATCATCATTCAATAATAAAATTATTGTAGGTTTGCTAATAACATCTCGATTATATTCTAATATCTAAAAAAAATAAATTATCAAATAAAAAATAATAAATAAGGTTTGTAATAAACATTATATATATAATAAATAAGACAAAATTACCTTGTCAAAAATAGGTTTTAGTCTTATGATCAAAGACATAGTTTCATAAATAGAAGCTCATCTTGTTTTAACATAAGTATCTAAACTACTATCATCTAATTTTATGCTTATTATGCCATCATGAAGAAGTCGACATGCTCTATATGACTTTTTAAAAAATTGAACAATCTGATTGGCCTGTTTTAAAACCTGATCAACAGATTTAATTTTAACGATGTCGCTTGCTATAAGGTTTAACGCATGAGCAATACACCTAATATTCCAAATATAGGAATAATTTTGTGTTGTAATTTCATAAGCAACATGAATATTACTCTCATTATCTGTTACACATGCCACAAATTTATCAGAACCAATATTATCAATAATATCGAAAATCTTAAACACAAGAAATTCACCCATTTGTACTGTATCTGATAAATCTAAAATAGAATACAAATATTCTTTACGATCTGAAGTTGAAACAATAAAATTATATAATGAGTCATTTGTTGGACTTGACCATCCATCAAGTACTACATAGTAAAAAATAATATATTAAAAATAATAAATAAAAAAAAAGCAAAATTTTAAAATTAAAATATTTACTTAAAGTTAAATTTTGTGCTTTATCAAGCAAATTATTTATTCAGATTGTTATATGAGTAGCTTCTTTATCAAGTACTCGCTCTGCTAATGTAACTCTTCCAGGAGGAGTATAACCTGGTTCGAGTATACTGAAAAGGTCATAAACAAATAGATTGTCAATTACAGAAAATGTGATTCCTGCACAAACAAAAGCTTTAAGTAAAGCTTTATTAATTTCATTATTTCTTTCATTTGATATAGGTTTAAATGCAAAGATAAAACTTTAGATGATAATATTGTACTTTCATTATCACTATCATTGTTATTTATTTTATCATTTTGCTTTGCTACTTCAATTAAATAATAATGTTTTATATTGTCAGAAACTTCACCTTTACAATGTAAAGCTAAATGTGATTCCATAACTGCAGGTCTTCCACATTACCATTTTCTTTTAGTACAATATCTACAACTTGCACTGTAATGACCTTTACTGTCAGCTTCTCCAATATCAAACTCATTCCAAACAGCTGCTTTTGGTCATCCACCTTTATTTACTATGATTTTTCGAAACCCTAATTTATCTGTTTTTTGTTTATATATAATTTCATCAGATTGAGATGTTTGTGATATTTCAGTAGCATTTTAAGATAAATCTTCTTCCATAATAAAAGTTTTTATTTAATTATAACTTATTATATTATTTGTGATTTATTAAAGATAAAATTTATTTATTACAAGAATGTCAAAGATAAATGGATTTTATACATTTGAAACAATCAAAACTTCGTATTTTTTTAAAAAAATAGTTAAATGACAGAAGACAAAAAAATAACAGGAGACCCTATAAAATCATTAAAAAAATCTTTTAAGTAATTTAATAATTAAAAATTAATTAAATTCTTCTGTATAAATGTTTATTGATCTTTACAACAAAGTACATATAAAATATTTACCAGTTATAAGATAAAACCGTTTGACATCTTGAAAGAGAATTCAACACCAACAAAATAGCTTTTAAATTATCATTCTAGCTTGCTTTGATATTATAATATAAAAACTTAAAAAAGAATAAAAAACTGCCAAGTTAATAATAACCTCAAAACAACCAAATTACTTGTGATCGCTAACTCTAAATCAAAGAACAAGTACAAAACTAAATAGCTTTAGTAGAATAATATATAGAGTTTTGTTGTTACCTACTACTCAAAAACAGAAAACAACTACGAAACTAAGAACTTTAGTAAAATAATACCAGAATATGAAGTTTTATGATCACTCTGCTAAGAAAATCAAAAGCATGAAGATAAGCAGCTTTAGTAGAATAATACATGTAGTGTTCGTAATTTTTGATTGGTCAGTAAGGTTTAGAATATGCAATAATCAATAGGTACCGGTTTGGGTTTTGAATTGGGTTCAGGATCATGACAATGGTCGACTCCCAAACCCAAATTAGGTATAAATCCTATACTTGCACATTCGGGTTTGGTTTACATCCTTAGGTCAGTCACAGTCATACTGATCAGAAATCATTCGAATACTACATACTTATTTTAGAAAATAATAATTTAAATTTAAATCCATGAGTAATTTTAGTAAAAAATGAAAGCGATAGTTTATAAATGAGTTATATATTTTAGTTAAGTTCAAAATTAATATCTTGATTTGAAATCTGCAAACTACTTTTATAATTTGCTTCAATATAAGTTTGGCTGTGAGTATTTTTAACATTTTTTAACAATATTTTAGACTTAGATAATTCTAATAATATTTTTTCATCATCTTTCCAATTTGTAAAAGTATTATAAATTTCTTCTGCAGTTGGGTGGTTTTCTGAACATTTTTCTCAGCATTTTTTCATCAAATTTATATAGCATTTTGGTATTTCTTTAATGATTATTGGTCTTAGGTTATTATGGCATATGTCTATTTTAAGTAGCTCATTAAATACTCGATTGCAAAATATGGGTTCTCCATATAGTATTTCCCACATAATCATGCCAAATGAGTAAATATCAGATGCAGTAATATACAGCTTTTCATCAAAAATTTCAGGTGCAATGTATGGTAAAACTCCACAGATTTCGTCAGCTTTTATCTTAGTCTCTATATTTGTTTTTATTGAAAGCCCTAAATCAGCAATATACGCATTGTACAAAGTACCTTGTAATATATTACTACTATGCAAATCTCGATGAATAAGTCCTTGAGAATGGATTATTTGAAGATCAGAAGCAATGCAAAGTAGTAAATTTAATTTATCTATCCATTCTATTCGTGCTATTGAGTCAAGATTTTTACGTAAAGATCCTATGAGAGCATAATTTAGGACAAGCATAAAATCTTTAGAGGCTTCATCTCTCGATATTCCAAGACATTTGAAAAATAAAGGATTTTCATAACCAATATCACAATATGCTTCTAACTTTAACATTTAAAACAATATTAGTTAATGATAAAATAAATAAATAAATAAAACCAGGTTACCTCCTTTATAAACTCTTCATGATATTTGTTTGATCCATGTAATAGTTTAAGGTTAACACCTCTTCTTACTCTGTTTAAACCTTCCCACATACCTACAAATACAGTTGAAAATCCACCTTCTCCTAGAAGTCTAATAATTTCTAGTTCATTATAGGGAATCCATACTAACGAGTGCTTATTTTTAATCAATATTTTTTTTATAATATCAGGAATTTTATTTATCCAGTCAATTGTTGCATTTGATGCTAAAAATTTAATAATTAGACTTTAATTATAGTAAACAAATAAATGATTTGAATAATATACTATCCAAAAATCAAGATTTTTTTCTAGTGCATTATAAATAAAAAATTAAAAATGTAATTTAATAGCAATGAAAATAACAATAGTTATTTTAAAATTAAATCTTACTCTTAATATATTTGATACTACTCATTAGACTTCTCTAAGTTTCTTTTTACTCCAATTCCATTTCTATAACAATACCTGATTTGTAAAATTCCTTCTAAGTTTCTCATATTGGCAGACTTTTCATAGTAAATGAATGCATTATGTTCATTCTTTTCAACTCCTATTTTATGAAGGTAACAATGTCCAACTTGACACATTCCCTCAGAATTGCCCATATTAGCAGATTTTTTATAATAAATGAATGCCTTATGTTCATCCTTTTCAATTCCAATTCCATTTCTGTAACAATATCCAACATTATATATTCCTATAGTGTCCCCCATCTCTGCTAATTTTTGATAATAAATGAATGCCTTATGTTCATCTTTTTCAACTCCAATTCTATGAAGATAACAATGTCCAACATTATATATTCCACCAGCATCCCCTATCTCTGCTGACTTTTAATAATAAATGAATGCCATACGCTCATCCTTTTCAACTCCAATTCCATTAAAATAACAATGTCCAACATTATATGTACCACTAGCGTATTTCATTTCTGCAGATTTTTTATAATAAATGAATGCTTTATGTTCATCTTTTTTAATTCCAATTCCATTAAAATAACAATGTTCAACATTATATATTCCATTAGTATTTCCCATCTCTGCTGATTTTTGATAATAAATAAATGCCTTATGTTTATCCTTTTCAACTCCAATTCCTTCATCATAACAATATCCAACATTATATATTCCATTAGCATCCTTCATCTCTGCTGATTTTTGATAATAAATAAATGCCTTATGTTCATCTTTTTCAACTCCAATTCCATTTCTATAACAATATCCAACTTCAAATATCCCATCAGAGTCACCCATCTCTGCAGATTTTTTATAATAAATGAATGCCTTATGTTCATCCTTTTCAACTCTGATTCCTTCATTATAACAATACCCAACATTATATGTTCCATTAGCATTCCTCATCTCTGCTGACTTTTGATAATAAATGAATGCCTTATGTTCATCTTTTTCAACTCCAATTCCTTCATAATAACAATATTCAACATTATATGTTCCATTAGCATTCTCTATTTCTGCTGATTTTTGATAATTAATGAATGCCTTATGTTCATCGTTTTCAACTCCATTATATGTTCCATCAGCATCCTCCATTTCTGCTGATTTTTGATAATAAGTGAATGCCTCATGTTCATCCTTTTCAACTCCAATTCCATTTCTATAACAGTTACCAAGTGCAAATATTCCACTAATGTTCCCCATCTCTGCAGATTTTTGATAATAAATGAATGCCTTATGTTCATCTTTTTCAACTTCAATTCTATTTTTGTAACAATATCCAACATTATATGTTCCACTAGCATCCCCCATTTTTGCAGATTTTTGATAATTAATGAATGCCTTATGTTTGTCTTTTTCAACTCCAATTCCATCTCTATAACAGTTACCAAGTGCAAATATTCCACTAATGTTCCCCATCTCTGCTGATTTTTGATAATAAGTGAATGCCTTATGTTCATCTTTTTCAACTCCAATTCCATTTCTGTAACAATATCCAACGTTATATGTTTCACTAGCATCCACCATTTCTGCTGATTTTTGATAATTAATGAATGCCTTATGTTCATCTTTTTCAACTCCAATTCCATTAATATAACAATGTCCAACATTATATGTTCTATCAGCATCCACCATCTTTGCTAATTTTTAATAATAAGTGAATGCCTCATGTTCATCCTTTTCAACTCCAATTCCATCTTTATAACAGCTACCAAGTGCAAATATTCCACTAACGTTCCCCATTTCTGCTGATTTTTGATAATAAATGAATGCCTTATGTTCATCTTTTTTAATTTCAATTCCATGTCTATAACAATTCCCAACATGATATATGCATATAGAACTACACAAGTCAACAAATGCTTGCACATAAAGAACCATTTGGTCATAAGACAACTCTCCTGTATTTGACATTTTGTGAATAAGAAAATAATGTAAGTAGTAATGGGAAAAATGCGCATTTTATAATAACATGCACATGAATGTGCATTAATGTGCATGAAATGTTTCATTGGCATGATATCGCATGATAAAAAAAAAGCAAAAAAAAGAAAAAACAATTGAGAGAAAAGAAATTTTGATAGGATAAAATGCATATGAAACGGAATCATGCGCATGTTTCTGCAATCATGCGCATGAATGAAACCCATCTTTAGACAAAATTAATTTAGACAAAATTTTGATATTGGCAAAAACAATTTTAACTAACAACATTAGTTTTACCTCAGAATCCTGATACTCAATCCTGACATTCATAAACTCAACAACAAAATCCTGACACTACTAAAATTCCATGATTTAGTACTGTTGGATTAGCAATTGTAACTTGCTGTAACTACAGACTATAGTAAGTAATATAGTAAGTTACAGCATTATTGCCATAACTTATTAGTATTATGATTATGAGTCAAATGATTGTCACACTTAAATTTTATAGTTAAAAATACATCCCAACCCTTATTTGGTAAAAAGGAGTTGTTGGATTAAATTTTTTTTATAGTTTATACTCAAATGATATAAATTATAAAAAAATTGTAATTAAGATTAGTTGTTATTTTATTTTAACTAACCCTAAAATTTTATAATCTTCAAATGCTAAAGAATAAACAAATCTTTAATCTCAAATTAAACTAATTATTTCTTTGTTATTAACTAAAACCAAAAAGCACATTTTTCCTAGATTTTTATATATAAAATTTAAACATAATGATCATCTGATCTATAATATTGTAATAATAAAAAATTCTCACCACTCAGGATTCTGAATCTGATATTTATGTATTCTAATTCAATTTTATTAATTAATTATAAATTTACAAAATTTTTAATAAATATAAATTACAAAAAAAATATTATTTCAAAAGTAAAAAAATAAAAGCCATCTAAAAAAAAGATCTGATAAAAAAAATTAACATATTATCTAATGAATAACCTATTATATACTAAAAAAAAAAATTAATAAATAATCAAAAAGTATGCCAATATTGGCATCATATACGTGTTCTACTACTGCTTCTGTCAAATACTTCTAAGAAGCTAGTATCTCTATAATAATAGACAATATATAGTATCAACATTAAACCTATGTTCATTAACTTTAAAAAATTAGAAATATAAAATACAAAAATATATCAAAATTTTTAAAAAATTTTTGAACATATGCCAATGCTTAATACTATATTCATGTATAAGACCAAGACTAGTTGCATTAATTAAGTAGTCAATCTTTCATGCAAAATCAGTAAACTTAATAAGTAGTAACAACCTTATGTTTTTATTAGAAATACAGTAGAAATTGTTGCAGCTCAGTAAGACATAACAGTTTCTACCACATATCTAGTTTCCATAAACAAAATACTGAAATACAGATCTTTCTCTCATTTTGTTGTCATTGTCATTTTGTTATTATCTTATTGTTATCTTAAACAAAGATACTTGTTTTTTTTTTTTAAAAAAAAGTATTGTAATATAAATAAGATATAAAAAGTTGAAAAAAAAACCAAAATAAAATCATGTCTGGTTAGGAGTGTAGTTTATAAAAATATTAATAATAGAATTTATGCAAGATGTAGATATGTAATTGGACACAATCTTTTAAAAAATCTTACCCAGATGCATCAACAAAATTTCACTATCATGTGATAATTGAAAAATTCTTTAAAGTCATTTAGGTTTAGATTAATAATTCTAATAAGATGAGACACTAGAAGTATTTATAGTAAAATTGATTAAGGAATATTTTTGTAAGAGCACAAAAAATAGGTTTTTATGCAAATTTTTAAGAAATAAGTAAAATTTGAAATACAAACATTTTGTTTTGATCTTCCTGATTATATAATGTTATATTAAAATAAGACTCATTATTGTATTATCATTATGTGAAAGAGAAAATTTGTTGGCACACCTGGGGCAGAAAGTCTACAGACATGTACTGATCATATGAAATTTAGTATTATGGACACATACTGATTATATAATATTAATTTATTACATAACTATTTTTTATAAAGTAGCAAACTCAAATAAAAATACAATTATTAAAGACTTCACTTTAATTAACTAATTAATCAATCCAAGCTGCACACAATTAGATACATTAGGTGTGGGTCCCATAGCTTAGCAGTTAAGCTCCCATGCCTCCACAGTCAAGATTAATGGTTCAAGTCCGGCTGGAGACAAAATTAAAAGATTTTAGCCTCTGTAACCCAATAAGGAGCCAGTAATTGAATGCGAAGCCCTGTGGT
>CAJVQA010009571.1:0-12008 GCA_910591915.1 Cetraspora pellucida | reverse complement strand
TTATTTCTATTATTTATAATACTTCTATTTCTTATTATACAGTTACTTTTCTTTCTATAAAATTTTTTCTTTATTTAAACCAACAAATATATAAACAAATATGGATTTTATATTGTATTTTATGTTCTGCATAGTCTCAAACTACACTTACTACAAATTCAACTTATAGTTCTTCTTCTAGTTTACCCTTATTCTCTATTTAAATATTACAAATTATTATCAAAATTGACTTGTGTCTAAAATGAATAAATACTTGCAGAATTATCAACTTGAATCCAACCTATGTCTATAGAGCATTGAAAGATACCAAGCTTGATAACAGAACCATCAATGTAAAATAAAATAGTAGTTAGATTGTATTTGAAATTAGCAATGGACTATAAGCTATCAGTAAGTTAGTTAGACTAAAGATGCAAGATAATTGATGTAAATTAATTATTACTGAAGGAGGGGATAAAATATATAAGGATGTCAAATAGTTACAGAATATACAATATCAAGAAAATTGGTATGTAGATTAAAAGTTTTGTTAGAATTGATATAACAGAATAGTTTTGTAACCAGGTTTGTAAGAATAAAGATAATGTATTTGTTGATGATTGTATTAGAATTAAGTTGATATTTAGAATATATTGTAATAGTAGAAAAAGAAGTAGAGTATAGATTTAAAAACTGGGATTGGTATGAGCAGTGCTAGTGAATAATAAAAGTAAGACCTATAAGGATATTATGCCTTCTGGTCTTGTTAATAATTATTTGATCATTAAGAACAGTAAGTAGCTAGTGTTTAGTATTAAAGATAAAGTAATCAGTAGTATAAAAGAAATAATTTGTTTAAGATAAATTAAAGTAATTGTATAGAGTACATTAATAGGAATAGCTTGTAGTAATGTTCTTAAGAATAGTAAACTTATTAAGGTATAATACCTTTAAGAAGTTTGTTTAGTCTAGGAAAAATATGTTATTAATGTAATAAGTATGAATTATTATATGTTGTAAGTTAATCAAGAAAGAGTAGTTTGTAATATCTAAGTTGTTTTTTGAAGATGAGATATTTTGAATAAGATAAAAAAAAGGATTCAAGAAAAATATCTCTATCATTAAGAATATATAGGATGTTATAAGTTAGGTTAGTGAAAAATGTTTAGTTAATATGCTTAGTAAGCTGAATAATTTTAAAGTTTGTAGTTAGACAGTTGGGACTATCAATAATTGGATTAGAATATAAAAAAATATTAATAAAAAACTAAAGATTGTTTTGTAATTGTTGAATTTGAATGCAAGTTGACATACCTAATAGGTTAGGATTGTTAAGTTATTTAAGAAAATTAAGAATATGATGTTGTAGTTAAATATTCTAAATATATTTAATATTATAGATTTGAAAATATAAAAGAGTACTAGAAAGTATTATATAGCAAAGTTTAGCTTTAAGTTTAACAAGTCCAATATGCTAAGTAAAGATTTTATTGCAGATAGGCTAACTAACTACAATGGTTTGAAGATGATATTCAAGAATAGAAATGATAACTATGTTAATAATATAATGAGTATATAAGTTAGTAATATGTTGGTTTTAGCAATTTGAATGAATTGAAAGGATTCAGCAATAAGCAATTTTGTTTGTTTAAATTGCCTATTGTCTAAAGTGAACCAGCAACCTAAAAATTTAAAAAATTATTTAGAAGAGTAAAGTAAAAGAAGATGATTATTATAAGAAATAAAAGTGTAGTGAAATGAAAGATTATTGGTAACCAGAATAGATTTTGAAAGATTGACTTAAATATTAGCTATAGCATAAAATGATTCAGCTATAAATAGTATATTAAAAAGCTTATTTTGTAATAAAGCAATCCAAAGAGTGTCATCTATATATGCCAAGACAGAACATTATTTTGTAATAAGTTAAATGTTTGAAGTTTAAGATTAGTAGCCCAAGAATATTGTAAGGTATAACTAAGTACTTGTGCATATATATATAAGATAAGTGGGTCATAATTATATATCATAATAAAGGAGTAATGGTTTCACTTTGATTGATATCATTGTGAACTGGATATGAGGAAGTAAGACCAAGGTTAGTAATAACTTGGTTGTGGTGATCAGTTAGAAGATTAAAGAGAATATTGATAATAGATAAAGAGAGTGCCAGACAAGAAAATGAATGTTTAAAAAGAATAAAGTTAACAGAATTATATGCTTTATTCATATCTTGTAAAAGTAGCCAAATGTTCTTATGATTGCAAGTAGCATTTTTAATAAGATTATTAAGAATGTGAATAGGAATTGAAGTGCTATTATTAGAAAGTACAACATAATTAAAAGGTAAAAGAATAGGATTAGAAGAAAATATAGTGCTTAGTCTTTTTGTTAATAATTTTTTTTATAGTATTAAGAATTATTAATTCATTTATATTTATTAAAACTGATTTAATATAAGATTGTTAAAGAAATAATTTTAAAGTTTTAACTAATACTAAAACTGTTAAATATATTAAAGAAATAGTTATATAAATATTTTTATTTAATAAAATTATAATTTCTTTAAAGTCACTTAAAATATCATTTAATTTATCCAAAAAAATTTATTTACTATTAATAAACATAATATGTGTTAATTGTTTATCATTCTTTTGAACAATTGTATTTTCATTTAAAAAAAATTTTTTTTTTCAGTGTTAAGATAATCTTTTTGGTTTTTTGATTTTTTATTAATACTTATATTAGGCATATGTTCATACAGACATATTCATATTAAACTATCAGATGAGTATACAACTAACTACTTGTATAACTTTTCTATATTATCTATTTAAGAAGTCTGCTTAAAGGTTTTCTATCAGTTGCTATATCTAACACTCTTGCTTAGATGTTCTATTTAAATCCTTTAATCTGATCCTGGTATTAACTTTATTAGGTCACTTAATCCAAATTCTTTCACTTCAATCTTAAAACAATTTTATTCTTAAGATAAACCTATTAGAGTGAGCTATATATTTTCTATCTATTGCTAACTTAGATTTTCTGCTATAGTCAATATTAATACTTGTAGTTAAGATTAATTATTAAACTGCTATTACTTTTGTAAAGTTCATTCAAATCCTGATACCTGTCTTTCTGACATCTTTTTTATCATTTCCTACTAGTTACAACTCAGAACTGACTAACTTCTCTGACTACTAATTCAGATAGCCTGATAGTATACTTGTGTATTCTTTTTCTTTAGTGATTCTGGCAGCCTGGTTGGTATATATGCTTCCCTTACATACCTGACATCTAGTTTATTCAATAATTCATATAAAGGTATTTCATAGGCTTTTATTAGTCCAACAGCACTATTAAAAGTTTGTGCTATTTCTTTACTTAGGATTTTTAAGTGGGCTTCTGTCTTTTTAGTTTCTTAGTTTTTTATATCTGGTAGTCTTATTATAGGTTTATATTGAAGTCTTATATGACACCAGTTTTTTTACATTTCTCTATATATGTGTAATATTACAATTTGCATAGATGCTCTGAGCTTCTAAAATTAGGTAGACCTCGACCTGGTGTATCTAAAATTACAAATGCATAAACCCAACTAATTAACAAAAGACAGTTATTATAACACAGAAATAATTTTCAAATTTCATCATCTGTGAGAATTGAATCTTAGATTTGCTACTTGGAGTTAAAAACCTATTCACTTCATTGAATTACTATATCTTCTATTTTTATTTAATTAAAACTGTAAGATAAAATATATTATTATTCTTTTTAATTAAAATAATCTTTTTTAAATATAAAATAACAAATTTTATTATATAAAAATATTTTCAATAGTTGATAAATTTTTTTAAAATCCAAGGTCTTTTTGTGTAATAATAAAATATTTAATATGTTTTAATAAGTAATTAAAAAAATCTATCAAACTTTTTATATATAATATTAAATATTTAACTATATTTAATTTTCTTCTAATAGAAAGTTAAAACATATATACTGTATAATAAATTCTATTGAATTCTAACAATTAAATAGTTTTCTTAATATTTAATTTATTATTAATAATAATTACTATTATTTTACTAATCAAACCTTATTCTGTTAAAGTTTGATTTAGTATTTCAGAGATAACTTTATCTGTATAAGAGTATAAAACATATTGCAAAAGAAGAACTTTTTTAAATTTATTTAAATTCAAATAATTTAAATAAACTTAACTAAGATTTATTTAAATTTAAATTAAATTTAAATAATTTGTGTTTTTATTAGTTTATATTTTTTTAATTTATATTTTTTTTGTTTTAAGTTTTTTTTTGTTTTGTATTTTTTTTGTTTATATTTTTTTTTGTTATGCCAAAGTAGAAACTTTATTAGATAATAGAAGTAATTATATTAAAGATTTCTAAACTATATTTGTGCTATTTATTTTAGAACACCTAATATAACATTACATCTTCATTTTTATATAACACTATTATTAATTATTTTAAATTAATTTTAAGTATAGAAAGGTTAGAGAAAACTTAAGATAATAGTCTTAGAATTTAGTAAATATGATTAGTAAATGTATAGTTTAGAATTAATTAGTTTTTAATAAATATAGTTGGGTTTATAGTAGGTATATTAGTAGTATTAGAATTAGATTGAGAAGATAAAGTTAAAGAATATATTTTTGAACATTTAGATTTTTTAGTTATGTTATAAGCTTTTTTCTATTATTGTTAAAGAATGTTGCATAATAGCTATATATGTTAATAAAACCAATTTAGAGAGCATTTGATAGAACTATAAAGAAAGATAATGTTGTTTTATAAAGTAATATTTTAATATTATTATATTTAATAGCTTTATCAATACTCTCGATACAATTACACCTTATTATCTATTACCACTAAATCAATAATCATTTCTTTTCAATAATTCACAAATTCTTTTTACAAAGAATTCATTAAATTTTTTCTCAATTAACAACACTGCCCATGGCTCAATATCCTTGACTCCTACCAACCCACCTATACTGATTCCTCAAACTTTCCTTAATATTCTGAATATTAAGTCATTAAAAAAAGATAATACCTATTTCCTTAACATTGATAATCATGAAATCCATGTACTTATCAATATATTACAATAAACTTCATTACCATCTATACCAACTCAAACTCCAATTATATATATTTCTGAAATGGAAATACAGATAATACAAAAATACATATCATTTTCTAATTATCAAAATCAACTTATTGAATTATTCTTATTAGCAAAAAATCTTCTAAACAATACTTACTTCTATACAGATGCCTCAATTATTAATGCTCAAACATCACATTCTAAAATTGGAATTGGATGGATTTCTGAACACAATATCCAAATTAAATTTAACTGTTCTATCTCTTCATACTCTGACTCTACCCGAGCAGAACTTGAAGCAATAATATAACTTCTTCTTATCTTACCAATGAATTTACAAAATAACATATATTTAAACAATCTTTCTGCACTTAAAAATATTCAACTATTCTCATCATTACATAAATTCTCTCATATAAAAAACTGGGATATCCTATTCATTATTCATTATCTTATTAAAACTGAGTCTCTTAATATTTCTTTTCATAAAATCAAATCTCATTTTAATAATTCTTTTCACAATCAAGCCAATCTTCTAGCAAACAAAGTACTAATAAATACCAAATTATATCCAACTTTAAAACAATACTCCCTCCTTACTTCAAATGCTATAATTATATAATTCCTACTAAAACTCGCTTCTTTTTCCAAAATACTATAACTATTTAATCATTTCTTACCTGGTTATAACTTAAATACTTTCAAAACCCACTTTCCATTAAATGGTCTACCAATCTTAATATTATTAATTCACTTAATAATAATCAAAAATTCTATTCATTTTGACTAAAAATTATTAATAACAACTTACCAACTGTGCAAAATCTTAATATTCATTATCTATTATTATACACAATTTCAAATTGTGTTCATTGTTAATTAATCGAAGATATACCTCATTTATTAACTTATTCTAAACAAAACTTTAATCTTCAACAAATTCTTCATAGTTTAACTACAAATACTATTCAACAATTAAATATCTCTGCTAAATTCACAAATACTATTCATATTATACTATTTCACTATCTTAATATATTACTACATCTTTATTTTTTAAATCTTATTCAAGATCTCTACTCTATAACACTATATGATAATATTAAAATACTCCTTTATAAAACAACATTACCCTTTCTTACAACTTTATCTAATGCCTCTCATAATTGGTTTTATCATCAAATATGGCTACCATGTAACATTCTTCAACAATAATAGAAAAAATCTCACAATATAACTATCAAATCTAAACGTTCAAAAATCTATTCTCTAATTCCTAACAACTAATACCTCAAATACATCTACTATTGACCCTACTATATCTATTAAAAACTAATTATTCTTAGACTATTCATTTACTAACTGATTTACTAAATGCCAAAACTATCACTTTAAGTTTTTTCCAACCTTTCTATACTTAAAATTAATTTAAAATAATTAATAATAGTGTTATATAGAAATGGAGGTGTAATATCATATTGGGTGTCTTAAATAAGTAGTACAAATGTAGTTCAGAAATCTTTAATGTAATTCTTCTATTACTTAATAAAGTTTCTACTTTGGCATTTCAAAAAAAAAAAAAAAAAAAAAAAAATTAATTTAAATTTATTCAATTTTAATTTAAATTTAAATAAATATAATCTAAATTTATTTAAATAAACTCATTATTTTTTAAATAACTACAGAATTTAAAATTTAAAAAACTGCAAAATCTGAGATTTAAAATACTTAAAACTTAGCCTTGAGGCACTGCTTAGACCTGAGCTAGAAAACTATAAATTATATTAATATTAAATAATAAAAAATCTAAACTTTAAAAAACTACTAAATTTAAAATTTATAATACTTCAAACCTAGCTTTGAAGCATCACCTAGATATGAGAGTTAGAAAATTATTGAATCTGATATTAAAAATACTTAGAATCTAGCTTTAGAGCATTGTTTAATCTAAGAGCTAGAAAACTATAAATTATATATTTATTACATATTTTTAAATATATAAAAAAATTAAATATACAACAAAAATCAATTCAACTCTTTTCACTGATCTTTATTTCTGAAAAAAGGTGAAATCATTTTTTCAAGATTTTATCGAAAAATTACATATTAAACACCTGTTACAAGTTTAGAAAAAAAGATCCAGCACAAGAAATTACAGTTATTTGTTTAGAACACCAAAGCAAATAATTTTTATAGGCAACAATAATGAAACCTTTCTGCAATTTAGACAAAATTTTCTCTTACTTTTGGGAATTTGTTATTAACTTGGAAAAATTAAAAGAGTAAAACACGTGACTGTACAAAAAAAACAAACAACAAACAAAACAAAACACATTCCTAATTAGGAAAACACTAAGTATATTGAAAATACTTATACAATACTAACATGCATGTAAATTATTTGAGCAAATCTAGACTGTTCAATAATCAGAAGATAAGATGCAAAAAACAGATATTATAGATTATATCAAGAAGCTAAGTGACAGAAACTGAAGATATATAAATTGCAAAACTTTGGATCATGTTCTATCAACATCTATGAAAAACCAAGCAATATAGAATTTATTGCTAAAGATTTAGCATTAAATAACCCAAATCATATTACATCAGATAATATATTACTCTATGGCCAAATTCTTGAAGCCTTAAAACTGGCAGAATTGGGATAGCTTGAAGAAAGAACACAGACAAATGGGTCACCAAACTTAGATTTTTAAATCAAAATCCAGGTTCTATTAATTTTATTACTAGTATGAGTAGGATGAAATTACCAAGAACCAAAAAAAAATGAAAGGGTTACTTAAAACAGACGAGTTAGAGGATACCTCCAATTTAGCAGAGAAAAAAAGACATCAAAAAGAAGACTTAAAACAAAAAGAAACAACTAATTCTGTTAGTCTAGATATAGAACAAGCAGAAGCCATTATAAAAGAAAACCAAACAAAAGACTGGGAGGAAAAAAAAATTCAAGAAAGATTCAGAACCACCAAGAGACAATATGCTTAATGATGTTCAAACAAATATTGAAAATCTTAACAAGAAGTTAGCAGAATTGAAAAAAGAAATTTCAGACGACATTAATGCTTACTTAATCTTTCAAGACATAATAGAAGACAATCAGTGGTCTCCAAGAAATAGAATCTATGACAAAGCAAAATTATTCAAGGCAAACATGCCAACGTATGCATTGCCAGGAGAAACAAAAGAAGAAAGAGTAAAATATGTACAATGGATTTTGGGAAGAAATCATCACATCAAGACAGTGAAAGAAGTCTTTAAGAAAGGAAATAATTGGATAGAAGTAGACTTCAATTGTGAGTATAGTAGAAATATAACAATGAATAGAATTAGAAAAAAAGAAGGAGACTGGCTTAAACTTGTTCCAGAAGAAATAAATAGACAAAGCAAAAATATAGATCAACAACTCAAAGATGATAACAAAAAGAAGGTAAAAAAGGTTGAAAAACCAATAGAATCAAAAATAACAAAAGAAACTAAAGATATTTTTATAGCAGAAAACAGCAAAATTAGCACAATTTTTAGATGATTTGGGATTTGCCAACAAACATCAATATAAAAGAAGTAAAACATATATGTAAAAGCATCCAGAAGGCACAGATAATCCAAATTAAAAGATCTAAATTCAAAGCTCTTGCAGTAATTAAAACAGAACATTTACATGAAGAAAACATTTCTTGATCTTTACCAATTGGCAGACACAAACTAGCAAGAGTATCTAAAGGCAATGAGGATTATAGTCAACAAGATCTTCAAGGTACATTCACAACAAATTTAAAAGACATTTCAGCAAATATCTTAGAAGTACTATTTTTATGCTGCTTAAAGAGCAAAGGTGCAAAGTCAGTATATATTCCATCTAACAGAAATGGTAACCAGAGATGATCAGCAATAATTACCTTTGCTTCAGAAAAAGAAATAAATGCAGCCAAAACAAAACTGATAAGATACAACAACTATCTAGTTTTCTGGAATAATGTTGAAAAAGGAAAAAAGATCCTTAGGGCCAATAAACAAAAACAAAAAAATACAGTTAATTTTGATATTTATTCAAATAAGATTAAATCAGAATACAACAAGAAGATCAGAAAAAAAGAAAAAAGCAAGAAAGAAGAAATCAATATAATGAACAGATCAAACCAAGCAGAAAAAGAAACAGTATCAGACCAAATGCAGGAGTTATTGCAAAGAATTCTATTAAGACTAGATAAGCTTAAAACAAATTATATTGAAAAAAGTTTAGATATAGGTAACATGAAGAAGAATTATTTCTAAAAGTTGCCATAGTTGAATCAAAGAAACAGAGTATAGGAGCACATTCTTCTTTGCAGATAGTGGATGGAAAATTAACTACAGTTACAAAAAGGTACCTATATCAACAAAATATTAACAAAAAAGACAAAGAGAAAACATTAAACAAAAACACAGTAAAGGTTAAAGGAAAATGAAAGAAAAAAATTAAAAATATAACTAAAGGACAACAAACAAAATCAAAACAGCGAATGCCATTAGGAAAAATCTATTTAAACAACAAAATAAACCTGAATATAGCAATACATAATATCAATAGACTTAAAAGAAATAATCAAAAAATAGAGGTTTTATATAAATAGTTAAAATACAATAAAATAGATATAATTTACATAGCAGAAACAAACATTTCAAACAAAGAAGGCTTCTTCATATCAAACTTTCAAAATAACTACAAGGGTTTTTGGTCAAATGCAAATCCAAGCAAAAAAAAGGGTTCAGGTGTAGGCATCTTATAAGCAATCAATAGGAAAAGCACTTAAAAGGAATAAGTAGAATAAATGAATACATAATTATAGCAAATTTTATGTTCAAACAAATGAAGCTAATGATTATAATGATTTATATGCAACTGAATAACAAAGAGGAAAGGAAAAACATACAAAGAACAATAATTGAGAAATACATCAATTGTTCATCAAGAACACAAATAATTGTAATAGGTAATTTTAATAGCATACATGATTATGAGCTAGATAGATCAACAAACACTAGGCAGAAGTTAACTAAACAAGATCCTTTACTCAAATGGTTAACAAGACAAGACTTTAAGGATGTTTATAGACTTATAAACCCAGAAAAAAAAAAGAGTTTTCTTGGTCAGGCAGAGGACTAGAATCAAGAATAGATCAAATTTGGGTTATCGAAAAGTTGGCAGATGGGTTATTAGATGCAGAAATACAAGAAATAGAAGTTTATACAAATAGTGATTATGGGTCAGTAATAGCACAAATTAATTTAGAACATTTAATCGAACCATATAGTGCAGCTGAAATTAAAAAAAATAAATATCATAGAACAATCTTCTTGTAATAAAAAGCAACCAAAGAGGATATAGAGAATTATAGAGTAGAACTAAATTTACAGCTAAGGTAAAGAATCCAAATATAGGAACTACAGCAGACATCAAAAAGTTTAGACGATGGAAAGGGTATGAAGGAAAATTTGCAAAACAAAATAGATGATTGGTGAGATATTATATTAAACAGAATTCAAACAGCAGCAAAAAAGAATTTGCTAAAAAAAAATATTTAATACAACAATCAATCAGAAAAAGAAAGCAAAAGAAGCTAAACTTTCAAAGTTATTAACACAATTGAGAAGATGAATTAGTATTAGGAAAATAAATATCAAGATTGGTTTATTAAATAAGAATATAGAAGATCTGAATTTTGAGCTGCAGTATATAATCAACAGGAAGGAATGTATATAGATACAAACAAAAAGAATGATCACAAGAACTAATCGATAACCTAAAAGGTTGGTGGAAGATATTTTATATAAGAAGAGCAAGTGAAATCAAAGCATTAAAATGAAAAGAAATTGAAGAGTTTACAGAAAAAAGATGTTAGATAATTGATAGAGTTCAAGGGAAGATGCTTAAAAGTCTGCTTGATAAACCAAGTAGGAAAACACAAATAGACAAATTAATAGTAGAAGAAAATAACTGATAAACTTGCTTACCGAACCAGCAAAAGTCTTATCTAATACAAGAGATCACTTCCAAAACCAGCTAAAACCAAGACAATTCAACCAAATCTTGTTTAAAAAGAGTTGGACAAAAATATATGAACCCAAGAATACAATAAAAGCAGAGTGATATAGGGAGCTAAATCAGAACATCACAGATAAAGAATGGACAGAAATGTTATCAGAACTTAAAAAAAATACTGCTTCAGGCATAAAAGGAATCACATACAGTCTAATTCAAGTAGCAGATGAGCAAACACAGCAGATCTTTAAAAAATTTGCAGAAATATGCATTAAGGCAGGCACAGTACTGTTAAAGTAGAAAATATCACAAATATATCCAATTCCTAAGAGTGAGGATTGGCAATATAGCTTAAATAATATAAGACCTATTGCTCTACTAGAAACATTTAGAAAATGTACAACCAAAATCCTCACCAAGAGGCTTTCTAAAGTTTTGTATAAAAGAGAAATACTAAAAAGACCCAACTTTGCAGGCCTGCCAGGCAATTCAACAGAAGAGCCAGTTTATATTATTAATGCGATAATGGAAGATGCAAAAGACAACAACAAAGAATTATGGCTAGTACTACAAGATATAAAAAAAGCTTTCGATTCAGTATCATCAGATGCACTAGAATTAGCAATGAAAAGAATTAAGATCCCTACAATCACAATTATATTTATTCTAAATTTGTTCTACAATAGACAAACCAGGATTATTACACATTAGAGCACAACAGACACAATCGAAATTAATAATAGAATAGAGCAAGGAGAAGTTTTATCTCTTCTGGTGTGTGCAGCCGCCACCTTACCAAGAGATACATCCTTAGTAGTTGGTAAGGAAAATGATGTAAGTGGGCAGGCGGTAAAGC
>CAJVQA010009570.1:0-12008 GCA_910591915.1 Cetraspora pellucida | reverse complement strand
ACAACAATGAATATGTTGTAGCATATGCTAGCAGATCTTTGAATTCTGCTGAAATCAATTACTCTCCTACTGAAATTAAATGTCTTGCTGCAGTATAAGGAATGGAATACTTTCGACCTTATATTTACCTTAAGCCTTTTGAACTAGTAACTGACCACTCTGCTCTTAAATGGTTACTCATATGCGCGGATTTGTAGATCACCCCAAAATTTTGACGCACCTAAATTAGGTGCGTCAGTCATTTGATACTAATATCAACCAATCATATGCACTCATTTTTCATTGCGAATACAGGAATACGGGGTGAGTCAGCTATTTGACAACAAACAAAATTTAAAGAGCAAAATTTAGATACATTCTATAAGTGCACGCTCTATGTAATTTATCTCTAATTGCACGGTATATCTTGGTCCCAGCTTTCCCAGCTTATTATAGCATTATATTTTTTGCTCTCTATAAATGCACAAGTGCATATTTTTGATTACTATGGGGTGCGCTTACGGAGATGCGATAAGTCTCGAGTTTGGCTGCTGATGAATTTAAAATAAGTACCTGGTATGTAATTGAAACAATATCAACACATTAGCGTCATACTCTGTATATTAAACTAATATTAAGCCTCTAGGTTTCAGACTAAGATTGCAAACAAGGATTGGATCAAACAATCCTAAAGTTACAATACACCTAAAAAGTGCATATATCATGTATTATCTCATAGCTAGCTGCGACAATATTAATATCTCTTAGCAAAAACCTTGAGTGGGCAATCACAACTTTCGCTATAGTGACAGAATTTAGTATAGTGAAGTATCATACATATAGTATTTTCTTGATGTGAATTTTTTTCACCCAATGATTTAATTAGGGTTGTATATGCTATGATTCTTCGTATGAATGGATTATGTTATAATATAAAATAAAAATTATATATTTATATGATATATATATATTTGTAAAAACACATTATTGATCACAAATAAATAGTTTAATTCGAAGTAGTAGTATTTGGGAAATGCAAATATTTTCGAATATTACATCACATAAAGAGACAGGATGAATATAATTGCCGCCTTTCGGCAAATGCTTCGCAAAAGAACACTTTCATTCTTTTTAATCCCAACTCCATTTTTATAGCAATGGCCAACTTAATATATTTTATCCCAACTGATATTTGAAAATGAATAAATGCCTTATACTCGTTTTTTTTAATTTTGAGCCTATAATCAACTATGTTTGTCCTAAAAGTATAACATACCTCTATAGATTTTTGAAAATAAATAATTGCTTTATTTTCACCTTTTTCAATCATAAATCTATCTTGATAACAGGCACCAGCTTGAAATGCACTACTAGAATTTCCTATACCAGCGAATGTTTGATAAGAAACAAATAACTTGTGCACATCCTTTTTAGCTTCTAGCAGACCATTTTGTATGAGATAACTATAAATAAATTTTCAAAAATATAATCATAAATAATAGTATCATACCGTTAGCCATTCTTCTCATTATTCCATTATTTCTAGTCCAAGTCAAAAGAAAATTGATCCAAGTTTTACTCCGCTTCTATTGTAAAAAAAAAAAAATATATGGGCAGCCATCAATAGAAATCAAGCAAATCAACATTTGAAAAAAAATTAATGCCTTGACTTTCACAGCTCATATCTCGGTGGATTTTAAAGCTATCTTAATGCTTTAATATTCAAAAGAAAGCATAAATCATAAGCTTTCGTTTGAATATTAAATCATCAAGATAACTTTAAAATTCATCGAGATATGAGCTGTGAAAGTCAAGGCATTAATTTTTTTTCAAATGTAGATTTGCTTGATTTCTATTGACGGCTGCCCATATCATAGACGTGTAAATACAAATTGAATAAATGTGAGTACTAATTAATGTGCTTTGAATATGACAGTACCTGAACTGATATATCTTCAGCATCTACTTTTGCAAAGTAACATGTTAAATTAATATATTTAAATTCAAATAAATGAGTATACATCGTCATATATGTTATGAACAATCGAATACTATCGGGATGAGATACCTAAAAAAATCAAGATCCAGTAATGTTTGGTTTTCTTAGTAAAAATTACACAATTTCATTACACGAATGGAATAACAAAATATTATCTTTAGTAATATATTTAGTCAAGAGTGGATATATAATTAAAATATTGTGATCAAGAAATATTCAAGTGTAGTATCTATTTGGGTCTTTCTTTAGCAAGGTATTATTAAGAGTATTAAATATGTATGTTAATCCAGTTAATGCTTAGAATGGCTCAAGCTGAGATTTGGGAGTTCTATTTAAAACTAATAAATCTACCAAGATACGCGCATATACTCCTTTATTCACCTAATACTAAAAGAAAGAAAATTCAAAAACGCACCTAAGTAATTTTAAATTTTTATATATAATTGTAGTCAATTTTCATTCTCAGATTCAGCCTTAAATTAACTAACTAGTAAAACACTTACATGCTAGCTTTTTATTCATATACATCCGAAATGATAATAATAATAATAATAATAATATTATTAATTAATTTGCCATCCAGTCTTAATACAATTCATGAATGAGAATTAATTATATCAACTCCTGTTGATTAACCACAAGAATTAGTATATGGTGATAACTCAAAATATATTAACAAATACTAAAATTTTTAGACTTACCTGCTATGAAAAATAAAAATAAATAGATTGAACAACGCATTAACAAGAATAATATTTATATTTTTTGTTAAAAAAGATAGTTACTGCTCATTTTGGATAGTAAAACCCCTTTTTTAGGTCGCCTTGATAAAGTGTAAAAAATATTCACATTTTTTCTGGCTTATAAAAAGCAGAATTAACTTTTAGATTAGTTACATATGGATGTTGCCAAGGAAACCCCCATTATCGGGCTTTTAATTATATTTTGTGAACGCAATTCCTAACAAATTAAATTGATTTTGTCTGGTATAAAATATGATTGAAAGCCTGATGATAGGTTTTTTTTGGCGGCATTCATATATATTCTAAAATACAAGCACGTGATTATAGTGCAACCAGTGTTATGAGATATTAGCTTTGAGTCATATTAAGTCAAAAAAAAATGAATTTTTTCTTATAAACTTCGAAAAAAATTTTCATGATAACTGGATATTTTTTTTTTCTTTTATGCAAAAGTAAAAATGATTAATTTTTAAATGAAATTTAAAATGAAACCTATGCTGCCGGGCTTTAATATCTAAATAAGTGAATGCTATTAAACTAATTCAACTCGGGGAACTAAAGAACAAAGGAAATGATGAGGGTGTAACAGTAAAAGTAAATTAATTTAAAACATTTTTTTAGAATTAAATTTAACTGCCATGATCGCACAAATAATGTGTAACGAATATAAAAAATTTTTTCAAGTACACGTACAAGTTTTTATTAAGTTTTAATTTAGAAAACGTTAGAATGTTAAACAACGAAACAAGAAAAACACTTAATGGGACAATAAATCATAATTATTCACATGATAATTTAGTTCTCTAAAAAAGCAAAAATGGAAATTACAATTATACAATTATAAATTTAGGTTCACTTCCCCTGAAACCAGATCTTAAATATACGCAACGTCCAGGACAATATCCTATCCCAAACGACTATCAAATAGAAGCCTTTTGGGGGCGTAATGAAAAAAATCATGTTCAATCATCTATTGATTATGTTGAAGGAACTCCATATTTTAAGATTAAATGGATACATAATGAACAAAACTACATAATAGTCTCACAAACCTCACCTTCAGATGCATTCAATAAATATTGTAATGTACGATATTTCAGAAAAAACACAGCAATTTCTGGAATACTTATTTTCGGACTACAATTGTATGAAGAATTGACTAAAGTCGTGCCAAAAAAAAATCGACCACGATTTATTAAACCTCTTAGTGATCTTAGTAATTCTTCACATAGAAAAAAAATTAAAAAAGCAGGTAAAAGTTTATTCAATGATTTCGAGAAAAAAAAAAAAATTTGGCATCCTACAGATAATCCTAGACTCAAAGAATTAGTGTTAGAAGCAGGTGAACAACCATGGTTAATAAAGTTTGAAGAAGATTGACAGTTAGAAAAGAAAAAAGCACAAAAAGTCATTCAAGCAATGGATCAATCTAATATTTCACGAAAAGAATATAGAGCTTTGACGACTACTTCGCAGGATTTGCCAAAAGAATGGCTAGTTAGTGAAGAAAAATATAATGTAAATGAAATAATGCAAAACCATATTCTATTGCTAGTATTTGATTTGAATGCACAAACAAATAGTAATTCAGATAGTGAAAGTGACTCGGATAGTGGAAGTAACCTAAACAGTGAAATAATTGCAACCACATTAGAAAAAGGCGTTTATAGAAATATATCTGTAATTCTTCGGTTTGTTGTTCCAAAACTCGTCACAAATAAAGTTTTAAGCTACAAAACCCCCATAATATATTTGAGAATATCAGGTGACAGAAGGAATGTTGGCAAAAAAATTAAACATGTTATGATAACACTAGCAATCCTTAATGACAAAAAAAATCTTATGAAACCAGAAAGCCATTACACAATTTTATTATTTTCTGGAACTGAGAATTATGTTTCTCTCAAAGTCACCTTGGAGCCGATTTGCTATGAATTACAAGAATTGCATAAAAATGAGTTTATTGATACTATTAATCAACAATGGAAGATTGAAGTCTTTTTTTCATCCGATTGGAAATTTTTGGCAATAATTTTAGGTTTTAATGCGCCTAATGCATTTAATTTCTGCCCGTGGTGTCTCTGCACTAAAGATTTAATAAGCGATTAAACCAAAGTTGGACAATAACAAAAAAAATTGATCAAATTAAAAAAAACTGTCAAAAGTTCCCAGATTATATTCATTCGCCTATTTTAGATATGATTCCAATGACTCATTATGTAGTAGATCAACTTCACCTGATGTTACATATAACCGATCATTTGTGGGAGTTGGCTCTAAACGAATGCAAGAATAATGGTCACTTTGTAGATGAAATGAGAGAATTAATATGTGAAGAGATGAGTGCCATCAGAGTAAAATTTGGTTTTTGGCAAGATCAAGAGACAAAATCGTGGAAATTTACCTCTTTAATGGGCCCTGACAAATTGAAAGTAATAGAAAATTTTAATCTAAGTATAATGTTACTACAAGCACATGCTACAAAAGTTCGAAAACTCTGGTCAGGATTTTGTGAACTTTATAAAATGCTAAGTCAGAATAAATTAACAGGAAATACATTCCGTAACAAAGCTCAAGAATGGTTAAGTGTATTTCTAACACCTTCACAAATTATTCTTGGCACTAATAAAATAGATAAAGGATTGTACACTTCAAGCAACATAACCCCTTATATGCACGTTCTAATCTATCACGTTTCAGAATTTCTGGATATTCATACACAATGGGGACTTGGCGCATTTTCTTGCCAGCCAGTCAAAAAGAAAAATCATCAACACGTGTCGACTTTTTTTTCAAAAACTTTAAAAAATGGTGCACAAACCTTTGCAATTTTGAAAATATTAGAGATGGAAAATAGAGCGTTGTATTTTTGGCGATTTGAAGAAGGTTTAGCATTGCCTAAGTATAAGAAGATTAATATCACACATTTCAATGAAATTGAATACTATTGTTTTATTCTGTTAAGGTTAGCAGAATCTCTTTTGGGCAGACAATACTTATTACTCAGTAGAAAAATATTTCCGTAATGCAGAGTTTAAATGATTTAGTGGTCTAATTACAGAATTTCATTTTATTCTCGAGGTATTTGCTTATTTCATTTATCAATACACCGGAGGGTATTTAGTAGTTGAAACTAGATGTTATTTCAATGAACATAATAAAGCATTTAGATAGATTTAATTGCTAGAATTTAAAGTATTATTTAATTTTCACATTCAATTTTTACATTTTAAAGTTGCAAACCCAAAAATTTAAATTTAGACCATTGATATGTTAAAAAATAATGGACAATACAACAATATAACAATACGTTGCTTATTTATTGAACAAATATCATCTAACATATCATTATATTATAGCCATACTATCAATGTATTAAGAATTTAGGATTTTTGGTTTAATTATTCTTAAACAATCTCAAGTGAATTAAGATGGTTGACACTTGCAACGAAAAATCTGACGTTTACAGATTTGGAGCCCTTTGGGAAATTTCAAGCTATTAGACATATGTTAACGATATCAAGCATAGAATCGCATATAATCCAAAATAATAAATCACCAAATTACATCAATCCTTAACTTAAGAAAATATTAGATGATGAGAAATTTAAATTGCCTTGGATTGATTATAATGAGTTAAGGAAAAGGATTCTTAAAAAAATATATATATTTCGAATAGAACTTTTTATATCTATCATAAAACTAACCGTGAATTGTAAATAAACCAGTAATAAGCTCTTTTATTAGAGAAAGCCCTATTCCTGTACCTTCATGACTACGTGAACTTTGAAATTCTAAACGATAAAAATGCTGGAATATATTTGGAAAGGCAATTTCTGAAATACCAATACCTAGATTTAAGAAAAATGACAATTCGTACATACAGTTTTAATTTAGTTGAACTATTATTTGTAAATAGTTACCTAGTGCAATCAGAGTGTAATAAGTAAAAGAAAATATATACCTGTATCTGAAACTTTAAGAACTACCATTTTTTTATTATCATTATAGTCAGGATATAAATGAATTTTTATGCTTCCATTCCAAGTATGCTTTAACATACTCAAACCTTTAACAGTCAAAATACATTAATATACACATTTTAATAATATAGCTTTGTATTAAAAAAAACTTTTTGATATATTTTTATAAAAAAAAAACTCTTACAAAGATTAAAAACAATAGTTTCATACATATCATGATCCAAATAAACCTTATCACCTATAGCTTGATTTAATTTTTCATGATATGGAATATCGATAATATAATCTAAACCTAATGTTTTAGCTATATTTTTAAAATCTGAAGCTAATTCTCAAGTAAATTCGGCTATATTTGTTTCACGATAGTTCGCCTCTAATTGATTAGTTTCTATATTTGAAAACTTTATAAAAAGTGAAATGAATATAATAGTTGTAAAAAACTAATTTTAGTAATTACTGTATTGAGTATTAATATTAAATTGTTAGTTATATGTTAACTTACTTGTAATAAAGTGTTAATAAGTTTAAGTAATCAATGAGCATTCCGTCGTATAATTTGAAGATATAATATTATTGGCACTTCTTGTGGACAAGCATTAATTACGTCGTCGAGCAGTGAGAGTCTAAAATATTGGCCGATATCAAAAAGTGATTTTTTTTCAAGACATTAGTCATGAACTAAAAAGTATTATTATTTTTTTAAAAAAATAATAATTTTAATTATGGTTTTCATATACCTATTTTTTTTCTAATTTTTCACATTCAATAATGCGCTCTTGCCCAATAGAATTTCCTGAGAAAACTTTGAAATTTCCTGATAAAGCTTAAGAACCTTCTTATATTCTTGACGAATATACTTAATGAGAGCCTAACAAATATAACACTTAGTAAGAAATTGAAAAGAATATTTAGTTTGTAAAACTTACATGTAGTAAGAAATTGAAAAGAATATTTAGTTTGTAAAACTTACATGTGTTTTAGTACAAGTACCAACTGAATCGTTTTGACCAAACCCTAAATAAAAAAATCTTTCTAATAAATTTAATAATTATATTTTCTAAATGCAATTGAAAGCTTTCAAATAAAGTTATCTTTCATGACTCAATCTCACATAAATTTGTGTATTATATTTCAATTCATCTGTTTCACAATAAAGTAGGACCGAATAAACTTCCCACATATTAGCGGTCCTGGACGATTAAAAACTTATAAGTGGCTAAAACTGATAATTTTACCAACTTGGATTAACTAAAAGAACTCTAGATAAGTTTACCTCTATGCTAGTATTATATGCGATAATTCTTAACGACGATATAATCTTATAAAAATAAAATTAAACAAATTAAAAAAAATTAAAATTTGATCTACGATTTGAAATCTTTATTGATTATACGGATTTGTATTAAGGTCAGTAAAAAAACTTTTTTCTACATTAAATTGTATTTTAATATAGCCGGAGAAAACTTGGTGCCCACTAAAATCTTTAACTGTTTCTCGGGCCCAATCTACTATAAATTCTGGTTGTATTACCGTATTTTTTTCTAAAGTTACTGCACAAGAAGAGTTCTCATTACTAACATTACCCTGTTTCTCTTTTTTTTTTTTGCTGCTTTTTTTGCAATTAGAGCGTCTAAAGCTGAAACCGAGTTTTCATTAGTTGTTTGGATAAACAGTACAATGTAAGAAACCTGGTTGCACTTATAATGTCGTACACCCCAACAATGATCATCTAATAATGAACTAATGGTTTGATATGCATCAAATCTCGAAAAAACACACTTATAGGCTCTTTTATGAACAAATACACACATTAAATATTGCCTGAAAAGCTCTAAATATTGACCCTCCATACAAGGAAATTTGATTACTTGTTTGCCAGTTTTCGAAAAGCAAGGGGAAGTCGTTTGTGGATAGCATGTACTAGCATTTCTTTCCATTCATTAATAGCGCTTTCTGGCAAAATATAAGATTGAATAGGAGGTATATTGTAATTACTATGCTTAGCATTTTTATATTGTGAAAGTCCTGCTGCAGATTTGTATCATTTTTTTTTACAAATCGTACATTCAAAAGATTTCTTGTACTTTGATTGAGGCATTAAAAAGAGCTTATTATTTACAAATAAAAAATATTATTAATATGTGTATATATAAAAAGTAAATTCTCGTTACAGCCTTCATTGTCTTTACTTACTAGTACGCGATTTCGTTCATTGGTTACCTGGGTGGGTTCATTGGTTTGATGCTAGGATTTATTATAAAATTTTAATTTTTAGTAACAAAAATGATAATTTTTGGCGCTAATATGCAATGTCGATCTGTATTGATTATAAATTTGGGATGCAAATTTTAGGCCCAATTCCACAAATCTGCCGATATGTAAATCAACCTAATTCTGCTAAACGGGTAACTCGATGAATACAACGAATTGCTGACTATCTTTATAATGTTATACATCAAAAAGGACGAGTTCATTCTAATGTGGATGCACTTTCTCATCTCTCTAGGAATCCATCCTAAGAAAAACATTAAAATTCAATAACCACAATAGAACAAACACTTTATACCAACTTTATTAATTATTTAACAACTTCGGAATTACCTCCAAACTTAACCTTAAAGGAACAACAACAATTTAAAAAACAAGCAACACATTATATTGTTGAAAACAACCAACTATACAGGAAACCAAAAGGGTCTTTACAAAAATTATTACATGTAGTTCAGGAGTCTGACTTATATACTGTTCTACATGGATTACATTCTGACATTCTTGCTGGTCATTTTGGCATTGATGGAACTTATAATCATGCTAAAAACAAATACTATTGGCCTAAAATGTATAAAAGTATTGCAAATTATATTCAAACTTGTGATACTTGTCAATGACAAGGAGGAACAAAACAAAATGAACTTTTACATCCATTACCAGTATCAACTCCATTTCATCGAGTAGGAATTGATATTGTTGGACCTTTAAAAATTACTCCTAATGGAAACCGATATATTGTGGTAGCTACTGAATATTTAACAAAGTGGCCTGAAGCTAAAGCTATACCTGACATGAAAGCTACTACTATTGCCAAGTTTATTTATGATGAAATTATTGTTCATCATGGATGTCTCCAGGAACTGTTATCTGATTAAGGAACTTCCTTTTGTAATAGTTTAGTTGATGCTCTTTTCAACTAATGAAAATTAAACATCAATGTGCTTCTGCTTATCATCCTCAAACTAATGGATTAACTGAAAGGTTTAATAAAACTTTGTGTATTGTGTTAGCAAAGTATATTAGTAATTATGAGGATTCATAGAATACTTTTATCTCTGCTGCTTTATTTGCCTACTAACCATTTTTCAATCAACTACTAAATATGAACCTTTTGAGTTACTCTATGGACAAAAAGCTATTATACCTCTGGATTTAGCATTAAGTTCTACAATTAATGCTAAGGAACCACCTTATGAACAACAACTACAAGTTCATATTGATTTTATAACAAATAAACTACAGCAAGTTCAACTAAAAGCTCAACAAAATATTGAAACAGCTCAACAAAAACAAAAGAAAAGGCATGATGAACATGTTAAGGAAACTTCTTTTCATATTGGTAATAAAGTCTTATTATATCGGTCAGCACAAGCTAAAGTGCATAGTAATAAATTTAGAGAAAAATAGAAAAGTTCTTACTATATTTATAATATAGTTGCTCCTGGTGCTTACAAACTTCATTCAATGGATGATAAAATTTTAAAAGGGACAATTAATGCGAATCATTTAAAATTATATTTTGATCGACCATTATGGGAACCTATTATAGTTATTAGTTAAAAACAATAATTCTTTTCTTTTTTTCTTCTTTTTCAATTTTATTTTATTTAGTCTTTATTAAATTTTCTTTAATCAAAATTTTTATTTACAAAAAAAAAAATTGATAAAATATATATATATTATATATATATACTTATATATATACAAAAAAAAAAAAAAAAAAATTTTTAATTTTTTTCCACTTTGTTGTTATTATTACTATTATTATTATTATTATTATTATTATTATTATTACTATTATTATTATTATTATTATCATTATTATCCTTCTTTTTTGTATTAGTATTTAAAAATTTTAAGTGAAGATTTTCTCGCTTCAACTCCCTAACTCACTTCACCAAGTTATTAATTTTCTGCTGCATCTTTTTCTGGAACTTTCTTTTTTTCAACTCAGCATGAACTTTATTTAACTTAGTATAGAGCTGAGTACAATTGGAACAGCCAGAGCCACTGATATATTCCTTGGTCTTTTTCTCAAGCCGAACTAGGAAGCTTTGTACAGCTACTACTGTATCCTGGAAAGAGCCAAGGTGGGTTAATAAGTCTTGGCGGGTGGTGCCAGAATTGTCAGAGGTGGAGGAAGAGGCAACAGAGGATTGGATTGGTTTAAAGCCGTATTTCTCAAAAGACATTTTTTCTGGTTTTCAAAAAAAAAAAAAAAAAAAAAATTTTGATTAATATTTTTCAAAAAAATTAATTGATAACAAAAAAATAAAGATTTATCATCATAATAGAGGAAACAAGGGGGAAGTGCGTATGAAAAAAATAGAAAGGGCTAGCTGTACAATATTAAATATTGAGCTATGATCCTTTCTTGCTTTAACCTGGGCACCCAAGGAGTCAAACTAGCAAAAAAAAAAACTCCAAGCAATCCAGTGGAAAAGCTAGGGTTCCTCTATGAACTAGTATGATAATCATAGATGTAGGAAAGTAGAAAAGGAAACTAAAAGGATAATAACCTTTTTGTTTGCAACTGTGTAGATGATGATGAAAACTAAACGAACAATTAATTAGTTTTATAGCAAAAAAATAGTTATGGAAAATTTTGGGACAATCGATAATCAATATTCTCAAAACAAGCCACTATAATCTAATCAGTTCGATCATTTTTCACACTAAGTTTGTTGAACTATTTGGAAGGTTCTGGATCAAAAATTCAAGTTTATTGTTATCAAACTATAAACTATTGTTGACTATCGACAAACAAATAACCAAATATAGAAATTTAGTATGATGATTTATCGATAAAACAAAATTAAAGTTTGAAGGCTTAGTTATAATTAGCTTAGCTGATAGAAACTCTTGGAATAATATCGATAAAATCTAAAAAAAAGATTATTATAATGGCTTATCATAATTATATGCTTGGAGGACCTCGCATTTTAAGGAGGGGAATATGTAATAGAATTTATTTTTTTTCCTATATTAGTATATATTTATTTTTAGCTCTATATTATATTTTATAATTTTCCT
>CAJVQA010009569.1:0-12009 GCA_910591915.1 Cetraspora pellucida | reverse complement strand
GATCTGTTAGAAATGTTAGATTTGTTAGATTTCTGGCACAGTAATGTAAGCCAATCAGAATCAAGTCACATGTACTAAAATGTATGCTTTCATCAAAATCATTCCAATCTTGTGATCCTGTGATCAAAATTACATGATCTTATGCTTGTTAGAATAGTCTCGGTGAGCTGAATTCAATAGTGGTTGTTTCATCCAAATTGGTTTGGTGTATTAAAAGTTATGGTCAAAAATGTGTAAAACTCTTAATGTTAATAATGGTCATGAGATAAGAATAAGAGATTTAGTTAGAACCAAATATTGAACAACAAGTAGTAGCACAATAAATGAATAGGGTTTGCTATACTTAAACCAACTCATAGACATGAAAAAAGAGAGTCTAATTACATAAAAACAACTCAAAAGTTTTCAAAGACTGTTATATAAAGAGAAAAAAGCCAAATAGTTCAATG
Source organism: Cetraspora pellucida (assembly GCA_910591915.1). Lineage (NCBI taxonomy): Eukaryota > Fungi > Glomeromycota > Glomeromycetes > Diversisporales > Gigasporaceae > Cetraspora > Cetraspora pellucida. The sequence goes on along the minus strand of CAJVQA010009569.1, from coordinate 11,560 downwards.
AAATAAAAGAAAAGATGTTAATAATACAGACAAGTAGAGAAATACATAACCAATACAAAATTAATAGCTATAATACTCAGGCACTAATGATTAATTAGACAAAGATATCTGAAGACAGAAAAAAAAAAGAGTAGATTATATATAAACCAAAACATAATCAACAACTCAGCAAAATATTAAGAAAAAAAAAGATTTTAGCTGAACATTAGGTTTTGCAAAAAGTAAAAGAAAAGACATACATTAAGATAAACAAATACAAAGGATATAAAAATAGAACAGAATAAGTAACGGATAATTGTAAAAGATAGATAAAATGGAACAATAATATAAAAGCAGTTTTAGAAATATTAGCAGAAAAAGGCAATAACAAGATTAATGCAATGTCAAAACAAATACTAGAAAACAGAACAATAAAGGAATAGAAAAGAGAGAAAAAAAGACTAATTAGGCTGAAACAAATAAAAGAACTCAAAATAGAATTAATCAAAAAACAAAAATTAGAGAATAAAATCACAGCTTATTTAATAGAAGTTCTAATGAGAAACAAAATAAAAAACAAAGACAAATATATCTTCTATACAAATAAAGCATTATATAAAGAAAAAAAAATATCATAGAAAAGATAGGCATTAGTTGAGCACAAATCAGTAATGAAGAAAACTGATCAGAAGAAGAAACAGCATTGGGACTTGAAAGTTGGCCTTCAGCAACAACACAGAATTAACAGCAATATAATTGGCAATTTTAACTGTCCCAGAGAAGAAAAATATAGAAATACATACAAATAGTCTTGTGGCACTGAGAAATATTAATAAAGCAATTCAAGGATTTGAAGATAACAAAGTTTTAAAAAAGAAAATTGCAATATAAATAATGAATATTGTGAATTTAGTTAAAAGCAAGAGTAACAGAATTAAGCTAGTTAAAGTTAAGAGTCACAGCAATGATAAATAAAATAACAGAGCAGATGCACTTACAAAGAAAATAGCAACATGTGAAATGCAATATCTATAAAGAAGATCAGGTGTAATAAAATAAAATACTATCTAGAATGAGAAAATAGAAAAGTTGATATACCAACAAAACTTCTTTGCAAAATAGTCACAAATGTCAGAATTGGAGTCAGTTGAAGAGAAACAAATTCAATTTAAGTACTAGAACCAAAAACAGAAAATATTCAATATAATTGGTCAAGTTTTTGGAAAGAGATAAATAGGACAAAAGACATATACTACACAACAAGAAAACTTAGTACAAAAAAAGCAACAGCAATCAAATGCATAATGGACGATCTATCAATACTAGAAAAATTAAACAGAAGAAAACCAGAAATATATATAACAACAGATTGCCAAGTATGTCAAACAGGTAAAAAGGAAACTCAGACACATTTGACAAGCTACAGTAGACAAAAGAGTCTGTGAAAGAGAATTCAAAAGATAGCAACAACAATAGCATAGAATAGTTTTAAAGAAAATGAAAAAATCAAAATTCTACCTTGAGTGCTATATGAAGCAACATTTGAAAAAACAAAAACAGAGAAAATTATTAATAGAAGAGCATTAATAAAAGGGCTAATTACAAATAAGATAGAAAAAAAGATTACCCAGATTCTAGATAAATAGGCAACACAAAAATGCATAGAGATAATAACAAAAACAGTATAGAATACATTCTACAACTAAGTATAAAGAGTTTAATGTAGAAAAGTACAAAAATAGAAAAAGAAGATGAACATAATAAGCAAAATAAAAAAAAATATTTAAATTAAAAAAAAATCAGAAAAAAGAACAAAGAAAGATATGTTGAAATAGAAAAAAAAAAAGAAAAAAAAATAGAAAAAATAAACTGAATGAAAAAGAAAGCTTAAAAGACAATTGATATGCTTGTTATAAAAAGAAAAAAACTCTTCTAGTATGGCTTTAAGTAGTTAGATGAGCAGTCTATCTCTAACTGAGATAGTGCAACAGGTTGCACTTAAGTACCAATAGGGTGGCTAAGTAATGCTAGACTTAGATATTAGAAAATTCTATATAATTATAAATGTATATAGTTTTAAGAATCTTAATAAAGTACTAGCATAACTGCTTAAGATTAAAAAAAATATTTAATTAAATATCTGCCTTCTAGATTTTTCAATTGCTTAAATTTTTGTAAAACTGTTAGACAAATTTAAGATTAGCCTTTAAATACTAATTCTAATAACAAATTTATTTTATAAAGTTTTGGCTTTTTAGCCAAAACCTTCTTGTTTCTGTAAATACTAAGATAAAGTTTTTTAAAAAAATTATAATTAACAAGAAATACAGTTTTACAACTATTCAAAAATATATATAAAGACCCAATTATTTGCATAATATGAAGAATCTGCTCTGGTATATCAGATAAATTTTCAAATTAATTCTATAATTAACAGTATATTGTATATTAAGCTGCTTAAAATAATTTATAGATGCTATTATAATTTGTACTTCAAAATAAAACTTTACTTTAGTTATATCTATTAAACTTTAAAAAGCATCAACATAATCAACTAAATAAAATGCTTCTTTCTTTAATTTTACAAGTTTAGTATTGTCTATACTTTGATCTTCTTTATGTTATTAAATTCGAATATTATAACTATAAACTAATAGATGTTTAACTCACTCTTTGTATATTACAGACTAAAAAATTAAATTAACAAATATTAATCTTTATACTATATAATTATATTATAAATTAAAAAAATAAATTAGCATTGTCAATAATTATTTTTGTATCAATATCTTTTTCATTATGAATATTTTTTTTAATGTTTAGTATTAATGCTATATCTAACAAGCTTTAAACAATACTATAATGAAGTAAAAAATATTATGTATTAATTTTGAATTACTATAATAATATTTATATATATTATAAAAATTATCAATATTAAGTACAATTAACTTTTTATTTTAATAAAAAATATATATTGATTAATAATTTAAAAATTCAAAGCACAAAACAAAAATACTATATTATATAATCTATATATATATATATAAATTTGAATTTTAGTTTTTTTTTTAAGCTTACATTATTTGATAAAAAACTTTTTACTATTATTGTCTGTATTTTTTATATTTTAAGTTTTTTGTTAAACAAAATTCTCATATTATATATTAAACTAGCATCTTTAAAGTTTCTATTGCTAATAATAATGTTCCAGATGCTTCTAATAAATACCCAACCTCTGCTTTAACTTTATTAATAAATTCATTATTAAGAGCTACTAAAAAATAATAATAATAAACAAATCATTTCTTATTTTTTTTATTAGTCATATTATTCTTCACTTTTGAGTTAGTTCCAACTATTAATTAATTAAAAAATCTTTTAATAACAGTTCACTTTCTTCTAACATTTTCTTGAATTCATTAGAATCAAAGATAAGTTTCTTCTTATACATATACTGTCTTGTGTACAATACACCTACTATTAATTTAATCTTCTTGCTAAAGAAAACTAACTTTAAAAATAAATAAAAAATTATAAACAATCAGAAGTATAATAATAAAATAATTATTTATTTACCTAATTTTGTTTTATTAAGCTTTGCACATACTTCATGATATGCAAATTCCAGTTCTTGAACTTAGATTGAAAATAAATAATATAACCTTTTAACACATATAACTTACCTTGAAAATTTCTTATATCTTCTTTTGAAATCTTTTCTGACAGCAGCAAATAATTAGATAAATTAACATATTCTGGATCATCATCAGTTTTGTATAAACAACAATGACATATTATTGCCTCTTGTTGTAGCTCAAAAAAATTGAGTAAATGTTCTGGGACCTTTAAAAAAACCTTCATTTTTGTACTGGATCATGCTGTAGAAGTATATACCTGATGTTTTGAGTGTGAACATACATAGTTAGTCTTAGATCTTTTGTATTTACAATTAATTTATTATAATGTTTTCGGCACAAAGCCTTGCCAACCAAGTCCTGGAACTTGGTATGATCACACGATAGGACACAACAGAAGCACCGTGCTGGCCATCACACAAATATTCCCCTCCTGATCCTTTAAATCACGGTGCCGGCTCTTTCTTTTTCCTTTGTTTTCACTAGAGAGGCAAGATCTTCACGATGGAAATCTTGTGCAGACTGCTTTCAAATAAACGTTTCTTAGCTAACTTCCGAATTATTTCGCCGTTTCTCAAATTATTTTAACTATATATAAAGCTAAAGGGTCGCAACTTTCTACAATTTGTTTTCGTGGTGTACAATTGATTTAAAGTTAACTAGGGGACTGTTCTAATATGTAAAGATTATCAATGTAACCTTCCAACATTCCAGCCAATCGGAATGTAAGCCCGCTATGCTAGGTTCGATAACGTGATAATATTAGGGTTTGATTGGTTTAAATAAATAGATTGATATAGATTGATACCTGGTCTTAGTGTTAATGATATCTCGTCTCTAACTTAGGTTAACAAGTCAGTTAAAACTTAAATGCAAACAGGGGTTAACTTATTTACCAGTTTACCAAGAACCTTAAAGTTCAGTATAATATGAGATCTTAAGAATGTTAAATTCTTTAAAGACTATTGGTAGGTCTAGCCCTTGTTTCAAATTCCGGATATATTCGGACCTATTCCACAAAAAGAAACATATAGTTTGAATCAGTATTGTCTTGCAATGTTGAGTACTATAAGCTTCGAAATTAAATTTAAATTACTTCGGAATGTTTAGTCACCGCATTTACAATATTTACAAACTCCATTTAACAGGTTTTGTGATTCTTTTCTTTAGTTTTTGCAGTTTTAAAAACGTTGAATCGTTTGTTCCGGAAGCTCGATATGCTCATAGTGCCACTTTAGTTGATAAAAAACTTTATTTCGTCGGTGGGCAAGTTTCAGAAATAAATCAAGGGCAAGAGCTTTTTCATCTTTATGGTGAATTGTTTTACCTTGATGTTTCAACTTCCTTCGACATTGAATCTCCATCATGGACGGATCTTACAGCTTCGAAACATGTTCCAGTGAGAAATTCATGGGCGGCATCATCGGTTGGCTTCGGATCAAAACCAGCCAACAATCTTGATAAATCAACTATCTACCTGATCGGTGGTTTGATGTATATCACCAATCAAAATGCAATAGTTACGGACATAGTTTATGCGTTCGATACCAAATCTCAACAATGGGAGTTACCAGTGACTAACGGTACGGGACCAAATAGGCGACGAGAGGTTCAAGCTGTTTCCGATAATATTGGTAAAATTTATTATTTTGGTGGGAAATCTGATTATACTACTACAGGATCTCCAGCAGAAAATGTAATTCGTTATAATACTATGAACATTTTGGATACTGTTCAATTATCTTGGTCGATTGGTTCTATGATCGATGCTCCATCGCCACGTGAGGGTTATAGCGCAACCCTTTTCATAAATTTGATTATTTTTATTGGTGGAAGAGAGAATAGCAATGACGGTCAATCTTTTCATCTCGTGAATATAAGTCAGGTAAAATTTTTTCAATTTACTCATATACATCTAAAATGTTTATAAATGGAGCTAAATAAATAGTTTTAGATTCCAGTGTACGATATTCAATCTTCAAAATGGTATTTAACGGTATGTATGCTTTCATTAAGTCAATTAATTGAAATATTTCAAATTTTCATATCTCATTACTAGATCGCTGGAGGTGCAAACGTAAGCCATCGCTATTATCACTCTGCAATTCTAGGTATCAGTTCTTTTTATGTATACAATTATATCGATATGCATACACACTTTAACTTCCCAAATTATTCATTGGTTTGAAAAGCACCAAATGATCTCATCATAGTATATGGTGGCACAAGCGAAAGGGACCTTCCAGCATCACAACAATTAATAGCTCTTAACATAACTTCATTACCATATCAATGGATTGCACCAACAACATCTTATCTTTCGCTTGACGCGATACCGCCTCCTTTATCACTGCATTCTTCCACGTTGGTTGAAAAATATATGATTATAGCTTTTGGTATTAGACTTATTTATTATTAAAATTTTCTTTTAGTTATTTTACAAATTGTTGAATTATTTTGTTTAATTACTTGATTAATCAAAATTGCTTACCTTAGGAAACATAACTAATGCTACGAGAAGTGCAAGCTTAAATCTTTATTTACTTGATACTACCAATTGGACTTGGGTTACTACTTTTGAATCATCCAATTCTATTCATCCTGTAATCAGCATAGGTACGTAAGAACTTGGTGATCTGAGCATGATTAAAAATCCATTTGGTTGGTTGTCGATCCTTGAATTTTTATTGGCTAATTAGGATAAATATAAGAACCCATCAGTTATAATTCCGGTCAAAATTGTTGATAACTTGACCAGATATGGAGTAAGATAATTTAAAATTTGGCCAAATGATCGACAATTTTAACCGAAATTATAACTGATGGGTTTTGATCCGCAATCGGTTAAAAGAAAAATTGACAACGAATCTGATTAAATTTGACAAGCAAGTAACGTCAGAGAATAAAATTTCTTTAAAGTTTCGTTAGCTGTTTATAACAAGTTTACATAATAAACAGCTAACGAAACTTTAAAGAAATTTTATTCTCTGACGTTACTTGCTCTGTCAAATTTAATATAACCGATTGTATTTTCATATAGGACGTTCACCAACCAATCAAATAGATTTTAATCATGCTGATGATCTGCCTCATACTTAAATATTTATGAATATAGTATGACCAGCTTTTCCATAAAAAACTAGGTGTGATAGGTACAATCATAGGAATTGCACTTTCTATCATAATTATTATAGTATTCACAGTGCTATATGTAAGAGCACGTAAAAAAAGTAATCAAAACCATCCGCCTACTAAAAACTCACCACCGTCAAGTTCCAGGAATTCAATATCTAATCAATTTTCAATTCCTCAAGAAATCATATCTGGGACTTATGATGACGCTAGAACGTCGTATGTCAGACCTAGACCTAAGTCTAATCCTCTGTTGAGATCTTATTCTACTTTGGCAAACACATGACGATGAATCGATGTTTACTACCGTTCATGATTGATAAATTTTGTCTTACACTGATGATTTGAAATGTGCTGCAATAAGTGATTTAGCAAGAAATGCCAAAAGCACCATGAATTATGAACTTATATAGTTATCATTATATTTAATAATACCGTGCTTGTTATTTGCAGAACTTTGATTGAAATATTTATTAATATAACGTAAGATAATATCGTTAGAATATAGATTATTATTATATAGATATAATAGTTTAAGTAATGGCATAAGGGACATAAACGGAGCAGTAGTACGGCTGATGCTGTATGTTAACAAATTTGGATTCTGTTTCATTTTTGATTGTTGATTAAAAAATAAACAACTACATGTATAAAATACAATTCTTGCGGTTTTTTATTTATTTTTTATTTATTTTTAAAGAGTGGATACTTTGCCGCAGTAACAGTTTCGACTTTCGTTGACGCGAAACCTCTAGGTTTCGCCTGAAATTCAGGAATATCCAGATAATTTGTTATATGTTTTAAGTGATTATTTTGCAAAAATAAATTCTGCTTAATCATGATTATAAATTTCGTTTATGATTATCATCTATATATGCCGAACATACTAATATACCCGAGCTGCAAAATTTCATATATCTTATATCGATATAGAATGTGTAATGGTTTAGAACCATTCGTTTTTTATAGTATGTAAAATCTAAGAATGGAATTTTAGCTCAAATTTTCCTTTTAAATGATTTTTTTGGATTAGTAATAGTTTTCGTTTCTTGAAAAAAAAACTAATAAGTAAATCCCTCCCAGGAAAAGAAATGGGATCATGCTACCGCGTCCTCGATTGGTGATAGTGCCAGGACTTTTAAAACAATGTTACGCATCATTTCAAATTTTACAGTATCTGCAAATAAAATTTAACACAAATTGATATTGAAATCATATTCAAGGATCAAGTGTAACGTAATACGTTCGTTTTGTCAAAGATTTCTTATTTCTCAAAAACTGCATAAAAAATCACTTAACAAAAAGTTTTCCTTGAGCAATTTTACTATACAAACATCCAGACTTTAACTTTATTCTAAACGCTAACCCTAACATTAATGAACTTTAAAATTTTTTGCTGCGTCACCAACCTGGTACAGAATTTTTTCGTGCCTTAAATGATAACAAAAATTTGCGTCCCCACAGCAAAAGCAGGTGATAGGACTATATAATATAGTCCTATCGCCTGCTTTTGCTATGGATGCCCCATATAACGTTGTCTAATCTACGAATAACACATAAATTGAAGAATGACGTGTAACAAATACGTGTTTGCAATAAATATTAATCTGGCTTATCAGCGATTACTTTCTTTATAACTCAATAAGTTTTATGATCGCGTGTTATAAAAAAGATGAGATTTAAATTAACGCATTTTATTTATTCGTATATTTAATTTTGGGGAATTGAGTCCAAAAAGGAAAATAATTACGGATGAGGACCCAAAATAAAAATTTTTACACATAGCAGCCCAAAATCAAAAATTATTACAAATAAGGCCTGTCCGATCTCTAGTAGACTAAGGTATAAGACTTACACAGTGTTACCCAGAAACAAGGTAGCCGAATTAAAATAATTATATAATGTCACTAAAATAGCTTTAAGTTTTTTTACACAAAAAAACTAAAGACACTTTTTACAAACCTCGCTAACAAACTTATAACTTTACGAATTTTAATGCATTGATTAAAATGGATTTTATACATAACTAAATAACACGAATAAAAGATATAATATACCGTAGTCATTTTGGACATTAAAATACTTTGTATTTACTAGATAAATTAACATTAATAAATAAGAAGCAAAGTACGAAATATTCATGAACTTAAATAGCTTATTTAAACGATCGATCAAAATTATATTTTTGTGAATTCTACACGGCAAAAATTCTCAACGTAAAAGTGAAGTCAAAGTGAAGGTCAAAGTCCAACGAAAGTTATAGTGAAAGCCAAAATGTAAGTTAAAGCGAAGTCAAAGCAAAGGAGAGTCAAAGCGAAAGTCAAAGTCAAACCGAAAATCAAAGTAAACTCGAAACAAAAACCAAGTAAAGTCAAAACAAAGGTCAAAATAAAAATCAAAGTTCTAATCATTATCATATCAAGCATGATAGATAGATGTAAGGCTACAAAAAACCCGGCTACTATTTTTTCTGAGCGGTGCTATGTAAGTCTTGTAGTTTAGTCGCCTAGTATAGCTCGGAGATCGGACAGGCTTATTTGTAATAATTTTTTATTTTGGGCCGCTACGTGTAAGAAATTTTATTTTAGGCCCTCATCCGTAATTATTTTCATTTTTGGGCCTCTATGTGTAAACTCCCCTTTAATTTTTGGTTATAACTTATCATATGTTACTGTACTAACTCTACTATCTTCATATTAAACTTTAGGACTAATGCTCACATCAAGCCCCAGCACATAAAACATTACCGTTTTATTACTAATATTAATGGCACATAGGGGTGTGCGGTCAACTAAGTAAATCAAAACTATATGTAATACCATATAAAAATTAAATATTGAAATTTTTTTTTTTTTTGAATTTAGTGATCAGAATAGTGATTAAGAAAGTGAGCAGATTCTTCATCACTTTTTATATATATTTTAATAGTAAAGAATGAATTGCATGTTTTTAGATGTCTAGAGCGAATTGCTTTACTTTGTTTTAATTATTATAGCATAAATATATTCTCTAACATGTTTATAGCAATATTATGTTAAAAAATTTCTTGTTTTAGTACTAAATTTTTACCTGCAACGAATATATCTTTCCTTTGAATAGTATACGATATGAAAGAGAATTTTTGTAAAGAGTCAACTTTCAACGTAACTTTGTTATAATCATGTTTGAAAATAGATTTGTGCTAAAATAATTGAAAAAAGTAAAGCGATTCGCTCTAGGCATGCAATTCATTATTTACTATTAAAATATATATATAAAGTGATAAAAATCTGCTCACCATTCTGATCAATTTTTTTTTCAATAATTAATTTTCATATGGTACTACATGTAGTTGACCGCACACCCCAATGGCACATCTTTAATAAAGGTTGTGTTGGTAGAAATAAAATTGAATTGCTATTTAAAAAATGAAGAGTGAAGTTTTGCTAATTGGCTGGAGTGAAGTGAAAGCCTTTCAAGTTATACTCTACGAAATTTTCGAATCGTCCAGTTCCCAGAAGAAATGATAGAAAATAATTGAAAATTATAAATAATAATAGTTTACTAAACCTGTGCATCTCTAGTTTAACGTTTAGATACCACGAACCAAGCATTTATAATTCCGATACTTCGATTTTATGAAAATCAAATTTCTTAATGTTTACAATACTTTGAATTAAAAAAACTTGTCACTATAGACTTTTTTATTTGCAAATCGTGTCAAAGGTTTAAAAAATTAGAGGCTTCATGGAAAAGGAGCTTGTTACAAATGTTTGAAACATAAACCAGAAAACAAAGAAAAGCTTCAATTATTTTGTCTAATGTAAAAGAAAATTCGTTAGATATTGTAGAAAACATTATAACCATTACTTATGAAGCTTTTATTAATATAGATAATACTGTATTAATGAAAATTTAAAAAATAATTGTGGGTTTTAGTTTTATTTGAATTGATAATTATATATTTCATAATTAACTTCTTAGATTGAGAAGGCATTAAATCTTCTTCAGCGAAAAAGAAAACAACTGTATTTGAGAAAATTTTTGATCCAATTTAAAAGATGGTGGGAAACTTAGATAGAGTTTGAAAATTAAAGACATTGATAAAGATATGAATAAACATAACGCAATACTTTTTAATTGCAACAGACTTGCTTTAATATCTAAAAAATTGTGTATATTTATGAGCTCTCATTGATTCTTATAATGAAATTAATCTTTGACGTTTTAAGAAATCCGTAGATTAACGCAAAAAAATTTTAAGAGCGTGCAGTTAATTATGTAAACGAAATTGTACAAGAAAATTATGCATCAAAAGAAAATACAATTATGAAGTTATGTGTCCAACCAATAAAGTACGTATATTCGTTCAAGTAACCATCTTTTTGGCGTTGTCATTATAAAAAATGATGTATGTAATAAATAAAAAATATGGATTCATTTTCGCACATACAGTCAAAACTCGAAATAACGAATTTTTACGTAGAAAATATTTTGGCGAAAAAATGTTTATGTATTCGAACATTTCTCTGATATCCAAATATTTCCATATGTCGAAGGAAGGTATTTGACCAGCTCGTGAACTTCGTTATATCGATATCAACCTATCAGAGTGCTGCTATTTAATTTTATAGGAACTGGTTTTGGGTGGTGATGCGGTAGAATCGTCCCAATGATAGTCGTCACATTACCGTAACTTGCCATAACTATAGCAAGTAATATCAATATTGTCAGAGGTAAAACCGACACCTCATGGAGCCTGCAAAATGGACGTCATTGTGGCATACTTACCTAATTAGAGTTGCCCATGACGATCCATCTGAAACATGTGC
>CAJVQA010009568.1:0-12009 GCA_910591915.1 Cetraspora pellucida | reverse complement strand
ACCTACCTACATCTACCAAGATGCCCCGGTCAATACCGGTTCAAATATGCTATGGTCACTAAGTCTTTAAAGCAGTTCACTCACATGGAGAATCTTGTACTAAACCTTCCAGAATTTTTTGTATCCCATTCTTACAGCTGACCTGATATCGCTATGGTCAAGACCAACACTGGCAGTCAAGGCATATCATTAAACTGCTATGCCCTTGTAGAGTTCACCCCAACCCTGGTACTGACTTCACAACATAACCTTACTACTTTGGTATTCAATTCAAGTTTCATCAAGCTGTTATTCCAGATAGCCCAAAAAGATAGGTTGAAACCATATACCTCTGATTTACATATTTGCCAGCATGTGACCTTTTTCTCTGAAACTCAGAAATTTCAGTGACCTGGTTGGTTCATCCAGTCCCTCCTTAAAGACCAGCATATTTGCTCAGTTTTATAAGTTCTAGCTCTGTTTCATAAGTTTAGTCTTTATAGTAGCACTGTCAAAGGTTCAGGTTATCTCTCTACTTGGATCTTCCAAGTGGGCTTCCATCTTCCTACTTGATTACTTTAATTTACACAACCTAAGGACTTAACTTGGGTTCACACTGCCTGGTACCAGTTTGTGTTTCCTCATACAACATTGTATGAGTGCCTTAGACCTTTCAGTCATGCTGATATGACATGGGTTACAGGTATCCTATCCCAACCAATTACAAAAGACAGTTAGTCATAACACAGAAAGAATTGCAAATTTTTGTCATCACTAGGATTTGAACTTTAGACCTGCCACTTGGAGGTTGATAACCTATTTACTTCACTAGGTCGCCACACCCCTCTTTTGCATATTCTTCCTAATCTTCTTGTTTAGCTTCTTCATACAAATATATTGTTCTCATTTGTTCTTTATATTTAACTTTTGTATTATTATAGTTTGTTATTATATGCTCTAACCATATGATTGTTATTAGTATTTCATGGTTACTGTCTGTTATACTTTCTACTTCTTCTATATTGGCTTCTTGAAGGCCTATTGCAATTAACTTTGACAACCAGATATAATCAATTTTTGGCACTGCTTCTTAGTTAACTATGTGTATGCTTTCTTTGTTAAATACAAGTATCTATATGAGTCTGTGAACTTTTGTCTTTTAAGTCATTTGAAGATTAACAGCTTTTTGTAATTTGTCAATTGTAGATGTTATCTATCCAATATGTTGTTATCTATATAATTAAAATTTCCAAATATAATCACTTTTGTGTTTTTTCTTCTATTTGTTATTACTTCTACTATTTTTTGCTGAATTCTCTTACTAATCAATTTATTATTTAGTAAAATGTATACTCCAATTACTACTAGTTCTAGTTGTTTGAAATATAGTCTTACTTTTATCATATATTCATTAAATCTCTTAACTGCTCTAACATATTTTTCCTAGATTTCATCTATTAGAATTCCAATATCTGATTCTTTGATATTATGCTAACTCAGTATCTTTTGAATCTTGTGCTAAAATTGTATAACAATATTTTCTCTTCTTTTTCTATAATGTTTATTTCTGTTATTTCTAAGATTACTACTTCTTCTTCTTCTGCCTAGCCTAGCAGATTTTCTAATTTTCAGTCTCTGGTTTTGAGTTCATTAATGTTGTGACAGGCTAATTTTATTTCTTTTCTCTCTTCTTTTTATTTTTCTTTTAACTGCTTGTATCTTGTCTCTGTGTTTTCTGCTTTCTCTTTGCTTTTTTTCCTCTTTACTTCTCTTAAATTAGGAGATTCTTCTTTATATCTTTCTTCAAAAGCTCTTTTTTTCTTATATAAAAAGTCTTTGATCTTCTTATTTATATTTATAATTTTAACTGAGATGCTCTTAGAAGCAATTTGCTAGGCCTTTCCTAGTTATGTTTCTTGCCTCTTCTAGTTTTTCTAATCTCTTTCAGATTCATTTTAAAATTTTCTCTATATGTGACTCTTGATCTTGCTTTTGTGCTTTGAGATCTTCTGATCTACTTTCTGTATCTTTCTTTTCCTTTTCCCTTGCATCTGTATCTCTTACTCGGTTTAATCTATGTCAATTCTGAATTTTGCTTCTTTCTTTTGATAACTTGAATTCCCAACTTGAGTTATCTTTAATTCTATTTTTATTTATGAACATTTTATTTTTTTGTCTTTCTTTGCTATTTATATCTTCTTCTCTAATAAAAAATTGACTGCATTTGTCCTAGCTTCTTTCTCTTTCTTCTCTAAGGCTTTCTCTTCTTTTTGTTATTCTTTTTTTTTACTTACTCAATATACTCTAAAGTTGTTGTACAAAATTGGTTTTGTTTGAGCTGCATTCATTTCTTCCTCTGTTGCAAACATTATCATTGCTGTTCTTTTTTAGTTTCTATTCCTGTTTGGTGAAATGTGAACTGACTTTGCTTCTTTGTTTCTTAAACATCATAATAGTAGGACTTCTGAGGCATTTCTGAGTAAGTCTATCAACTTTGTTGTATATTTTCTTTGGTTTTCTCTTGCTTCATAGTTCTCTTCCCCTCTAGTTACTCATACTAGTTTGTCATTGTTGACTGGTATGACCCAAGAGATGTCTACCTTTCTGGTTTTTTCTAGTTGCACTATCACTAGAGCTTTGTACTTTGATCTTTTAATTCTTACTATTTGGATATTCTTAAATCTCTTACAGATATATTCTAGCTCTTTTTTGTTAATATTTGATGACAAGTTCCATATTATTAAACATTTACTGTCTTCAGGCTTCTTATCAATTTCATTGTAATTTATGTCTGCTTTGGTTTTATTATCTTCCTTATTGTATATTTTTTTTTTAGTTTTTATTATGATGTTTCTTCTTTTGTGATGTTTTTCATTATATACTTTTTGTTTTTTTTTTTTGTTTTCTTTTTCTTCTGATATTAGTTTGTACTAATCACTTTTCTTTCTGCTGATTCTTTACATTGTTTTATTTCCACCATATTTACAGTCAAAGTCTACTTTAATCTACAATTTTTTCTTTTAAAGACTTGTTTGATTTCTTTAACATGTTTGTTGTCTTTTAGTAATCATCTAATTAATTTTATATGTTTTTCTTGCATTGTACCTAGCACATTGTGTGCTGGTATATTGGCAAGTAAGCTATTATTTCAATTACAGTTTCTTCTATTTGGTGCATATATACTGTCTTCAAATAGTATTCCAACTATGTCAATTCCTTTTTCAATTTTCAGATTTTTTTTTTGTTCTGTTGTTTCTTCTTCAATCACATCTTGCATTGCATCTTTGGCTACCTTTATTATTCTTTGTTTTTGCTATTTTAGCTGTTTTTTGACTTTTTTTTTTAGATAGATGACTGTATTTCTGTTTGTCTGCTATTAACAAAACTTATTTTTGCATCTCTTTTTTTTTTAACAGTTGTAGCATTTTCTTGTAGTTCTTTACTGTTTAGCTTCTCAATAGCTATATTCTTTTTTTGTATTGCTTCATGCAGATTTTCTTATTCCTTTTCAGTTACTATTTGCTGTTAGGTTTTTTTTCTTCTCTTACTGCTACTTCTTGTGTTTGCTTCACTAAATCCAATTTTTCTCTGGCTGTTCTTTTTTAGTTTTTTTTTACTATTTTTCTTGCTATTTACAGAAAAGCTACCTTATTTGTATCTTGCCTAGTAAGCATTGCTATAATTTTATTCTTTTTATCTGGCACTACATATGTTTTGCTTGCTTTATTAAAAAAATGTTTATTATGTATATTGCTCAATGCCCAATATGCTTTTCTTATACAGATTGCTTTTATATTTCTTCTATACTCTTTAGGCAAACTTTTATCTACTATTATATCTGTTCTTTTTTAGAATATTCTTCTATTTATTGCTATGTATTGGTTTGTTTATTTTGTATATAGTCACTTACACATATTTGTTGTTGCTTAATATTTTACATAACTTTTGTAAAATGTAAACAGAGCTACTTTTAGGATCAAATAACAATTTCCACAGTTGTTATTTCAATGCTAAAAGTTTTTCAAAAAACTTGCTTTTCTTTTATAACTGCTCTAATATTACTGTATTCTCTCTAGTTTCTAAGCCTGTTTAATGTACTTTTTGTTGCTGCTTCTTTAAGCTTAGTACTGTTTAGGTGGTTTCTTATTGGTATTTATAAAAAAACTCTGTTTTCCTTTCTTATCGATTTTGTGTTAAAGTAATCATTAGAGAAAGTGTCATTTTTATCTATATTATTATATATTTATTTTTTATTTTTATTTATTTTTATTTATTTTACTTTTCTTTAAATAAAAGATCTTCTACTTGGCATTCATGCATTTAAAAATTATTACAGCTTGCTAGTTTTTAGTAAATTTTATTATAAATTGGCAATAATAATAAGACTAATCTTTCTGATTTAAAAGAAATAACAACAAGACATATTTTGTTAATTTAAATTAATTTATTAATAATGAAGCAAAAAAACAAATTCAAAAGCAAAAATAATTTTAAAAGTTATTGCTTTTGAAAACAAAAAAAAATTTTTAAATAATAACAACAGAAAAACTAGCAAAATAAAGCAAAATAATTATTACAAATTGCCTTAATTTATAAAAATAATTTTCTTTTAAAAAATTTTTTTTTCTTAACAAATCATTATTTTTTTAAAAAAAAAATTTTAAAATATTAAAAAATTTTATATATTTATTTTTTTTATTTTTTATTTTTTTTGCTTTCACTAAGGCTATTAGTATTAATAGCTATTGTTTTTATTATAATTTTAATTATATTTATATAACTTGTACCTGATGAGTATACAACTAGTTATACATGCAACTTTTAGTTACTTATTTTAAGTAATTTGCCTTTATAGCAGGTTCTACACTAGCTGTCATACCTGCAATCTACTAAAAGATTACCTATTTAAACACTTTGATCTCTATACTGTATCAGACAAATAGCATATAAGTTTCTGTACACCTAAGTACTATTTAATCTATCATAGACCTTCTTTTCTGTATATCTGTCAAGCTGTTACATATTTTAGAGTATGTCACATAACTGTAAAGCTCCAGGAGGCCTTTCTGCTAACTGACTATTTATATTTAATCTTCTATTGTTAACAGAACTCATCTTTGTAGAGTTTACTCAGACCCTAGTATCAACTTTACAGCATATTTCTAGTACTTATAATATACTCCTGCTTCTGATCTCAAACTCCCAATTCAGATATTCCAAAATGACTATAACCTGTTTCTAGTACCTTAGGGTCTGCCTTTCAAGGTTCTTTTACTCTAGTTTGAAACTTTTAATAGTCTGGTTGGTAGTACTTCTCATTTAAGGTTTTTGCCCATCTAATTTCTTTTACATTGGTATTTATTTCTTAGGTCTAGCCTTTACAGTAATACTGTCAAAGATCCATGTTACCTTTCTATTTAGTCTTCCCAAGTGGGTATCAGTTTTTCTCAGTTCACAGATTTATATGACTATGAGAACTTATCTTAAGTTTGCATTATCTAATGTTGCTTTGCATTCCTTTGTATAACTTTAACATTGTGCAGATGATCATAACCTGCCAGTTATGCTGGTGCAATTGTGTTACAGTTATCTGATCCCAACTGATCAATAGAATGCTATTGCTATAATACTACTTATCTTTTGTAATACTGATATAACATAGATAGTTTTTCAAATTTTTATAGTTAGTGAGTTTTGAACTCCTAATCTACTACTTAAAGGGTTAACAACTTATTTATTTTACTAAGTTATCACATTCTATATATTTATTTTTAAAGTTTGCTAAATTAATATTTTTTTTTCCAAAATAGAAATTATATTATTTTTATTATTAGTATATTATTATTTTTTTATTTTTTTTATCTAATTTCTATAAAAGAAATTAAGGCTATAATGCTTATTTGATTATTTTTTTTATTTAACTTATATAAAAAGTTGAGGATATAATGCTTATTATTTTGTTTATCTAATTTTCTATAAAAGAAATTGAGACTATAATGCTTATTTGATTATTTTTTTATTTAACTTTTATAAAAAGTTAAAGCTTAATGCTTATTATTTTGTTTATCCAATTTTTATAAAAGAAATTGAGACTATAATGCTTATTTGATTTTTTTTTAACCAACTTCTATAAAAATGTTAAGGCTATAATGCTTATTATTTTGTTTAACCAACTTCTATAAAAGTTAAGGCTATAATGCTTATTATTTTTATTTTTAACTGATTTTTATAAATGAATTGAGGTTATTTAATAGCTATATACTATATATATTTAAAAAATATTTATTCTGATTTTATATTTTAATATTATTTCTTTTGATTTTAAAATTTTCTTTTAGTAAGCATAAAAATTCTTATATAATTATAAAAAAATATATATATTGTCATAAAATTTTATTTTTTTTATTTATATCATTATATAATTTTCATATATATACAATATTATATCTTTATAATTTTTATAATTTTTATTTTTTTTTTCATTAAAATTTTTATTTATTATTTCTTTTCTTTTTACAAACAAAAAAAATATTTACAAAAAAATATATATTTTTTAAATATATATATATAATTTTTTTAATTTTTTTCAATTTCATCATCATTATTATTATTACTACTACTATTATTATTATTATTACTATTATTATTACTATTATTATTACTATTCTTCTTTTTATTATTATTATTTAAAAACTTTAAACAAAGATTTTTATACTCCAATTTTCTAACTTGTTTTTCTAGGTTATTAATTGTTTGTTGCATCTCTTTTTGTAATTTTTTTTCTTTAACTCTATATAGAAATTGTTTAGTTTAGTTTAAAGGAAGGTACAACCAGAACAGTCAGAGCTACTTATATACTCTTAAGCTAAAGTAGAGAGCTTTGTATAGCTGTCACTGTATCCTGAAAGGAGCCAAGATGGATCAACAAATCTTGGTAAGAGATGCCAGTATTATTGATAAAAGTAAAAAAAAAAGTAGCTAAGAAATGGATTATATTAAAATTGTATTTTTTAAAAAATATTTTTTGATACTTTCTAAAAAATTATTATTAAAAAAAAAAAAAAAAAAAATTTAGTATTTTTTTTAATTAAATAACAAAAAAATTTAATGATTTTTTGTTATAATAAAGGAAACAGAAAGAAAATGCATATGAAAAATAGAAAGGACTAGCTATACAATATTAAATATTGAACTATAATCCTTTCTTGCTTTAATCTAAGCATCCAAGAAGTCAAACTAGGAAAAAGAAGTCTTTAAGCAATCTAGTAAAAAAGCTAGAGTTTTTCTATAAACTAGTATGATAATTATAGATATAGAAAAATAGAAAAGAAAATTAAAAAAATAATAATCTTTTGTTAACTTTGTATATATTGATAAAAACTAAATGAACAATTAATTAATTTTATAGCAAAAAAATGATTATAAAAAATTTTAAAATAATTGATAATCATTTTTTTAAAAACAAGCTACTATAATCCAATTAGTTCAATTATTTTTCATACTAAGTTTATTAAACTATTTGGAAAATTCTGGATCAAAAACTTAAGTTTATCATTATTGAACTTAAAATGATAAACTATTATAATTGTTGATTATTAACAAACAAATAACCAAATATAAAAATTTAGTATAATGATTTATTGATAAAACAAAATTAAAGTTTGAAGGCTTAGTTATAATTAGATTAGCTAATAGAAACTTTTGGAATGTTGTTGATAAAATCTAAAAAAAATTATTATAATGGCTTATTATAATTATATGCTCAGAGAATCTCACATTTTAAGAAAAAGAATATATAATAGAATTTACTTTTTTTTTATATTATTATATATTTATTTTTTATTTTTATTTATTTTTATTTATTTTATTTTTCTTTAAATAAAAGATCTTCTACTTAGCATTCATGCATTTAAAAATTACTACAGCTTGCTAGTTTTTAGTAAATTTTATTACAGTATTAAGATGATCTTTTTGATTTTTTGATTTTTATTAATAACTTTTTTAATAATATAATTCAATAAACTATTACAAAAGAGCATACAATTGGCTACATATATAACTTTTTTATATTACTTATTTAAGGAGTTTGTCTGAAGGTTTCTTATTAATTATTATATCTAATACCTCTGTTTGGATGATTTACTTTAAATCCTCTAAACCTATAATTTGTATTAACATTACTGAGTCATATTCAGATATTCAGATTATTATCTTAATCTTAGAATTATTTTATTCTTAAGATAAACTTTTTAGAGCCTTTTGTATTTATTTTTATAGCTAACCTAGATATTATATCTTTAATTACTATATTTTTGTAGAGTTTACTTAAACTCTAGCATCCACTTTATAGCATACCTCTAGTATTTTAGTATATTTCTGTTTTTTGTTCAGACTCTTAATCTAAATAGTCTATATAAAAGTATGATCAGTCTATCAGTATATTAGATCAATTTAATATTTTTTTTTTTAGTTTATTCTAGTAGACTAATTGGTAATATCTCTGAATCTTCTTCAATTCAAAGGTTCTTATCTGTCTAGGTATTACAATCTTGGTATCTGTTTTCTTAAACTAGTTTTTATAATAGTATTATCAAAGATTCAGCTATCTTTCTATTTGGGTCTTTCTAAATAGACTTTTTGTTATTTAATTTCAACAGGTTTATTTAATCACAAAGACTTATCTAGTATTTGTACTATCTGATGAGTTTTTTTTTTTTTTTTTGTTAAAAGTTATACTTTATGATGAAACTTTATTAACTTTTTATAGGATTAGTTATTATAACTATTTTATACAAAGATGAAAATACAACTAGTTATATGTGCAACTTTTAGTTGCCAATTTAAGTAGTTTGCTCTAAGGTTCTATACTAAATGCTGTGTTTATAACTTACTAGAAGATTATTTATTTTAAATTTTCTAATTATGCATTCTGTTATAATGTAACATTACTATACTTCTCATATATATCTAACCAATATACTATCTAAGTAATATAGTATTTATTTTTTTTGTACTAGTTCCTAGACTGTTATATATTTTAGAGTACAACACTTACCAATAAGGCACAGAAGGTTTTTCTTGTTAACTATCTACTTACTTTATAAAACATTAACAAGAGCTACTCTTGCAAAGTTCACTTAGATTCTAGTACTGACTTCACAGCATATCTCTAGTACTTTTAGTATATTTCTGTTTTTGTCTTTAGACTTTCAATTCAGATAGCCCAAAAAGATTGTAATCTGTTTTTGGTATATCGAGACTGGCTTAATATTCTTTTTCTTTGGTCTAAAATCCAGTAGCCTAGTTGGTAGTACCTTTCATTCAAGGTTCTTGCTTATTTAATTTCTTTATATTAGTATCTGTTTTCTAGGTCTAACCTTTACAACAGTACTTAAAGATCTATGCTATCTCTTTATTTGGTATTTCTAAGTAGGCTTTAGTTTCTTAGTTTTACAGATTTATATGCTTATAAGAACTTATTTTAAGTTTATACTATTTGGTACTAGTTTGTATTTCTTTGTGTAACTAAGGTTATACAGATGCTTTGTGACCTGTCATTTATGCTAATGTAATCATAGTTATAGGTATCTTATCCTAACTAATTAACAAAATGCCATTATTATATGGGGTGTAGCAACCTAGTGAAGTGGTCAGGTTGTCAATCCTCCAAGTGGTAGATTGGGTGTTCAAATCCTATTGACAGTGAAAATTTGGATAATCACCTATGTAATATTTGTATTATAGCAACTGTTACTAATAATTGGATTAGGATACCTGTAATGGTAGTTGCACCAGCATAACTGGCAGGTTATGGGGCATCTGTGCAATATTGGAGTTACACAAAGAAATGCAAACTAACATATCAGCTAGTGCAAACACTAGATAAGTTTTTGTGACTGTGTAAATCTGTTGAAATTAGGTAACAAGAAGTCTATTTGGAAAGATCTAAGTAGAGAAGTAGCTGAATCTTTGATGGCCCTACTGTAAAGGCTAGCTTGGCAAAATGGATACCAAGGTCTAGTACCCAGTTCTAGTAGCTAGATGGGCAAGAACCTCTGGATTGGAAGTCTCAAAAGTATTACCAACCAGACTGCTAAAACAAACCAAAGGAAAAAGATATCAGGCTGACCTGATATACTAATGAACTAATCGTAGTTCTATATAGGCTAGCTGGATTGGGAGTTTGGTAAAAGAGCAAAGGAAAAGGCAAGGGTATACTAAAGTACTGAGATTATGTTGTGAAGTAGATACTAGGTCTAAGTGAACTTTATAAGAGCATAGCAATTTAATGATTAGCCCTGATCGCAAGTGTTGGTTCTGTCATAGTGATATCTAGATCAGCTATAAAAATAAGTACAGAAGGCTCTGAAGGATTTACCTCAAGAATAAATTAGTCCTAAGATTGAGGATGATAATCTGAGCATCTGAGATAACTAGTGATGTTAATACAGATTATAGGTTCAGAGGGTTTAAAGTGGAACACTCAAGCAGAGGTATTAGAAATAGCAATTAGTAGGGAACCTTTGGGTAGACTTCTTAAATAGATAATATAAAAAAGTTACATGTGTAGCCAATTGTACACTCTCCTGTAGTAGTTTATTGAACTACAATACTGATAAGTAATTAATAAAAGTCAAAAGACCAAAGAGGTTATCTTAATACCAAAAAAAAAAATACTATTATTATAATATTATCTATGTATTATATAGATGATTATCCAAATTTTTACTGTTAGTATGTTTTAAACTCATAATCTACTACTTAGAGATTAACAACTTATTCACTTTACTAAGTCACTACATCTTTACTAAATTACTACATCTTTACTATTCTAAGTTATCACACTTTTACTATCTAATTGTTAGTTTACATTCCTTTGTATAACTACATAAATGCTTTATGACCTGTCAGTCATGCTAATATAACTATCATTACAGATATTCTAATCTAATCATTAATAACAGTTATTGTAATACAAATATTACATAAGTGATTATTCAAATTTCCATCTTTGATAAGATTTGAACATTTAACCTACTCCTTAAAGGTTGACAATCTGACTATTTTACTAGGTCATCATATTTAAAATTTTTTTATAAATATCAACTTTATATATATAATCTCTTGTTAATATTATTATTAAAATAATTTAAAACTAATCTAAATAGATTAATATAAATAAAAGTAGACTGTATTAATAATAAGGTTATGTTTTTATATTTATTGAATATTTAATTAAAATTTTTATATAAACTATTAAAAATATTATAAAAAAATAGAAGCTTAAATTAATTTATCTATAATCTAAATTAGGAGAATTAATTAAGATGCATTTAGATTTAAATATTAGTAATTATATATAAAAAATTAATTTGATATTTGATTTATTATATATATTAAAAATTGATTTTAAAATTAATAAAATTAAAAGAAAAAGGTTAAGATAAATATAAAATAAAATTAAAAAAATTAAAATTAAAAAAAATAAGTTGCTAATTTTAAAATACAATATATAAAAAATTCAAATTTTATATATATATTTGTTGATTAAGATAAAACTAAATTTTTATTTTATTTTATTTTTTTTCTTAAAATATGCATCTCTTAAATTATTTTTAATATCATTATTTTTTAGATTAATTGTATTAATGTTAACTATGATTACTGCTGTAACAATTGCATATAAATCTAATATTTCATTATTTTAAAACAAATTATTAAAATTATCAAAAAATTGTTCTTATTATTTTTATTATTTAACAAATTTGATTGTCTTTCAAAAATGTTTAAAAAATTAAAGAGTTTATTATTACAATTAATTATTGAAAGTACTTTTGTTAAATTCTAAGCTTGTTGATATCTTTTATAAATAATATACAAATTATTATTTAAAGGTTATTAACATAATATATTAATAGTTTTTGCAAGTATTCTAGTATTATTTTTTTTTTTTTTATTATAAGCAGTCATGCTAGTACTTTATTAGATTTTTGGAATTACATTTGCAACTACATAAATATCTCTAATATC
>CAJVQA010009567.1:0-12010 GCA_910591915.1 Cetraspora pellucida | reverse complement strand
GACTGAAAGCTATGAGAAAAGTTTGAGATTTTTTGATTATTGTTAATATAAAGCCAGGTGGCTTGCCAGTTAACTTGATTAAGAATTTTGTGCCATTTTTGAAATCTAATTGGTTTTCTATATAGTTTACTAATAACTAAATCTTTCAGAACAGCAGGTAGATTTTGAATAACTTTTTAAGTTGCAAATAATAAAAGTTTGCTAGTGTGATAACTAGAATTGATAATTTGTACAAGTGACTGTAGAAAAGGTTAAAGATTTGTAGTATCATTATTTATAAAGTAAGTAGATTCAAAAAATTCTAAATGGTGACTTTGAATTTATCAGTGTTTATAAAAATTAACTTTTTATAATATTTGACAAATTTTCAAATATTTTCTAATTATATATAAATATAAAATTTCTATTGTGAATTTCAAAGTTTTTGTACACAGCTTTAAAGATAAGTTTAAAGTTATATTTGATAACTTGATTAATTCATTGTAGGTTTTTTTTAGAGTAAAAATAGAAGAGACTCAAACAAAATAATTCAGTATATATATTGTATTCTTATAAGTTCTAAGAAAATTATTGTACAAATTTCTCTTGCTTGGGGTTTAATTTGTAATATAATTTTATGATACACTAATTCAAGATCATTTGTAAATATTTGTAAATATTTGAATAATTGTTTTTAAAAATAAACCAAATAGCATTATATTATTTGATATTATTTGAGATTGTAATTAGTAATATAATTAGAAATTTTTTTTTTTTGCTTTTGCTAAGGCTGTTAGTTATTGGTGACTATTGCCTTTATTGTGAATTCAATTATGATTATATAATTTGTACAAGGTTACCTCTATACTATATTAGCAAATAGTGCACAAGCTTCTATACACCTAATTAGATGCTGTCTAACCTAACTTTGTCCTTCCTGTCTGTATGTCTGTCAAGCTGTTACATATTTCAGAGTATGTTACCTAACTGTAGACTCTAGGGAGCCTCTCTGCTAACTAACTATCTATATTTAATCTTTGCTAACAGGGCTCATTCTTGTAAAGTTCACTTAGACTACAGTACTAACTTTACAACATATCTTTAGTACTTGGTTATACCTTGCTTTAGACCTTAGACTCTTAATCCAGATAGCCCAGAAGAACTGTATTTTGTTCCTAATACTCCAAGGGTCTGCCTCCTAAGATCTTTTTTCTCTAATTTGAGACTTCTAGCAGTCTGGTTGGTGGTACTCCTCACCTGAGATTCATGCCTGCCTGATGTCTTCTACATCAGTATTTATTTCTTAGATCTAGCCTTTATAGTAGTACTATTGAAGATCTGTGTTACCTCTTTACTCAGACCTTTCCAAGTAGGCTCTGGTTTCCCAGTTCACAGATTTATATAGCCATGAAAACTTATCTTGGGTTTGCATTGCCTAATACCAGTTTGTATTTCTCTGTATAACTTTATAACTATATTACAAATATTTGATTCCAACTAATTAATGGAGTGCTGTTGCCATAATACTGCTTACCTCCTGTAATACTAATATAATATAGATAGTTTTTCAAATTTTCACTATTAATAGGTTTTGAACTCCCAACCTACCATTTGGAGAGTTGACAACTTATTCACTTTACTAAGTTACTACACCCCTTATGATCAGAAATTAAACTATTATTTTGTATTATTATTATTTTTTTTTTTATATTTAAAAATAATTATCTACTTTTTAGAAGTAGCAGGCATGGATTCTACTTATGATATTATTTTGTTACTAATATGTAAATAATAATTAATCTAGGCAAAGATAAAATACTTTTTATAAAACATTTATATTTCTTAGAAATATTGAAAAACAATAGGTTGATTCTTATAATATTTTAAAAACTTATTTCATTGAGTTATAAAATCTTTCTAAATAGTAGATGCTATAACCTTTTGCCATTTTGACATAAATTTAACCCAATGTTATTCAGTAGTAAAATAATATTTATATTTTACTATCATGTTCTTATTTATATATTACAAATATAAAATATAGTAAATACTAAAAAAAAACTTTGTTTATAGCTGTTATTAATGCTAATTTTCTATTAGTAACAATTATATAGAGATGGAATAATCTATTAAAGATTCTTAAAGTACAGTTTAAAGCCTATTTATAATTCTTTTCTGTTTTATTTTTCAGAAATACAAAGCAGAAAAAACATTGTATTAAAACTTGATATCCAACAATGTTTAGTAAAAACATTTTCTATCTATTGGTTTTATAGGTAACATTTATTAGCAGCACAGTAGGATAGATATAAATTAAAGTGATAAAAATTCTATATACAAAAAAAAGAGATATTTAATATAATCTTGGCTATTGCATTAATAATTAAACTCAAAATCAGATTCATACAATTTATTAATAAGAGTTTGAATTAGAGTTATATTATTAAGCTTTTTTTGGTGAATAGAATATAAAGTATTATATATCATCTTAGATATAGCTATTTAAAAATTATTATTTTGTTGAATAGTTAATAAAATTTGATAAAGATGTGAACTTCCAGAAGACATCTGTTAAACTTGTTCTTTTTGTTTATTGTTTAGTCTTCAAATAATTAGGTAACAAACATATTTGGCAATTTTTTATGATTATATTCAGAGTTATAAACTTTAAAAAACCAAATGTTATTATGTTTGGTTTCAAAAATTCAAATAGGCAACCTAAAAGTCTTGAATTTATCTGTTTATAGCATGATTTGACTGTTAAATTCAATTTATTTCTATAAAAACCATTTTTGTCACAATTGAATATCATATTCTTGATTTCTTTATTTAAATTAGATCATAACTTCTTAATAGATACAGCATATTTTTGAGTTTTAGCAAGAACATGAATATGTATAAGAAGTTTTTTATAACTTGTAAATTGATCAAGTAAAGACAGAAGCATACTTAAATAGAATAACTATATTAAAATAAAAAAGGTATAATCTGAATATGATGTAATTTTGTAATCAAAAGAGTAATAGTAAGAAAACCAGATTTTGGTTATATAAAATTTATATGATAAAAGTCTGGTTTCATCTAAAAGTATATAAGACACATATGCACTATTATGAGTAACACAAATTTATAACTTAATATTTAGAGAACAGTATTAATATTTATAAACAAATTGGTGCAGGTTTATTGAAATTTTGTTATAGTATATATATAGTTTTATTTTTATTCTTCTAATGTTTTTTTTAAAAAAAAGAATGTTTTTTTTCTTATTCTATATATATATATTATTACTTTATTTTATTATATATTATATATAATTTTAATTTTTATAATACTTTATTATTTCAATATATAAGTGTTAATCACAAAGTATAGTATTATTCTAATTTGTAATAAGCCAAAATATTTGTTTAATTAATTTATTAAAGTAAAAAAATTCTCTTTATTCACATTTATTATATAATATTATTTATATAGATTAGACATCAAAGTAGTTTTTAAATAACTTTAAAGTAATCAAACTTGCTATGTTAAAGGTATTTTTATTTACTAAGAGTTTAAATATAATTTTTTTAATTTGTAATATTAATTTATTAAGCATTCAAAAAAATCTATAGCTTAAGCTATTATTAAATATTAATTACTATCCAAATATTAAATTTTATAAACTATAAAAGATATATATAAACAATAATAGATATATAATATGGTTTTATAATATATATACTAAAGCTTTATATAAACTAATTTATAATAGTATTAATGATTAGAAAATAGTATTTGTTTTTATTTTTGTATAATAATTTTTGTAAATATATTGCACTTTATATTATATATTTATAAATTTTAGTTATAGTAGCTAATATTTATATATGTCTAATAATATAGATAAAAGTTATAAATTTTAGATTATTTCTACCAAACTTAATTGTTTATAAATACTAACTTAAATACTTTATTAATCACAAACATGTAAAAATATAATAGATGACTATAATTTTTGGTATAATTTTAAAGATTTTAAATAAAAGACCACATTATTTAAACTTTTAGATATTTATATATTATTTACATATCTTAGAAAAATTGATAAAATCCTATAGAAAACACATCATCTCAATATATTAGATTTTATAGTGTTAATATAATAATCTTACTAATTATATATATGCCTTATATGCTTTTGTTTAATATTTTAATAAGCTGCAAAGTATTTATAATATTTTCAAATATAGACAAAAATAGTATTATTATTATACTAAAATAAATGTTACATATAATATGCATAATGATTAGCAAATTGACAAATTTTGGTAATATGCTGATAGTTATATAATGAGACTTGAATACTGAATTCAACTATAGGAGGTGGTATTAGCAAATTTAAAAGATGAAAATAGTAATTTTCTAAAATTATTATCAAGTATGATAATTGCATCTTTAAGTGTTTAACTTTTAATCATTATCAGTTTAAGCCTATTATATGTAGACTACACTTATTACAATTTCTCAAAAACATATTTTAAGTTATACTTCAAAACAGACATTGTTATAAATCAGAAATAAATTAAAAAATTGTTCAATCATTTTTATAATTAGTTATATAAATAGGCAGATGAACAATTTCCAAAAAACATATAATCTGATCAGACTTATGTAGTGTGATATAAAATATGATATCTTATATAGTTATACTAACTAATGATCAACAATAATATTATTACCCAAGTTTTTTTTTTTGATCCAAAACCTATTTAACAAAAAATTCTTTGTTATCTTATAAAACAAAGAAACATTCACATAACCATGCTATTCCTTACAATTCTGAATTTAATTTCCTTCAAGTTGATGTTGTGCCAATTTTGGTTGGTCTTTTTTGTGAATATAAAGTCTTACCTTCATATTTACTATTCAATTCAAGACTCTAAACAATTTACTATGCACTATCCTAAAAACCTTTTTTAAAATCAGGCTTAATGGCAAGTCAGTCACTTCACAATCCAAAACTTCATATTACCTATAGTTGGCTTAGTTGAAAAAGATGTTTAGATTTGATCAATAGTTTGAGTCTATAGGTAAGTATTTCTTTTTACTAGTCTTGCTTTTTCTTGCATTATACCTATAATTGACTTAGTTGAAAAAAGATGTTTAGATTTGATCAATAGTTTGGGTCTATAGGTAAGTATTTCTTTTTACTAGTCTTGCTTTTTCTTGCATTAAATATCTACTAACTTTAATCCTCAATTACCTTACTACTTCATGTAATTAAACAACACATACAACCTCAACTATCACACTTTTTCAAATAGTTAAACTCGGATGACCACAGCTGATTCTGATACTTTAGGATACAATAGCTGGATAGGGGTTTAACAATACTATGGTTTAGAATAGATAATTGTAAGAATCAGAGTTTTATAGTTTGAAGACTTAGTGATTAGTTAATATACCAAGGAGATGTTTATGTATTTATTATTATTTAAGAAGTCAGTTATTATTTTAATAAAGCAAAGTACATTTGCTTAAATAAAACTAAAGTATCGAAGCCATATTGAAAGAAAACTATAATCCAACCCAAACTAAAAACTATCGTTAGACCATCGTATCCAACTATCGTTCGCCCGTAAATCACTAAACCGCATTTTGATCGTTCGCCGTGAATCACGTGACCAAGCCGTTAACGCAAGAGAAGGGCTCCAACCCGATTCGACGTACCGTAACCCCTGGTTAAGGAAGTAGAAAGAAGAGAAGAGAAACCAAAGGGTTAATAGAAGAATAGGTTGAAGGAAAGACTTACCTACGGATAAACCACCCAGCCAATCTAACACGCCTATTTCGACTTAGCCGCCGTATGTTACACGAAGATTGGAAGGAATTAGCGACAGACTCGCCGATTTACCGAATAACAATATACAACTTATAAATCAAACACATCATCTACCTCTTTTACGCAATATACATACAAAAATCCAAAATGCGCATTTGCTAAAATTTAAATTTTAACCTTGCTATTATATAATCATACAACGTTCCTGGTTTTAGCGTGACTACGTCGCGCAGCTAGCCTAGTGATTATCAAACTGTATTAAATATATATAATTGATTCAATATTTTTTAATAAACCACGCAATAATAATTAAAAAATCTTTAGGATTATCCTTATAACCAGACAAGACCTTAAGCGCAACTGTGTTAGATTGGTCGTGGGATCTTACATATTTGCTATAAATTTTCTTTTTTGTATGCCCATAGAACAATTGCACCTTTTTCTATTTTTTTTTAAAATTATCTAGTTATGAAATGTAATCCACTCAATCTAAATTAAATCACTTTCATGCAATTTATCAAATGTCCTATATCATGCTTTACAAGTTTCATACATAATATAAAAATAATATTTTATTAGTTTTAGTTGAGTGAAAATTATATAATAATTTCTATGTGCGTTTTAAATTTTAAAATGCTTACATTACATTATGAGACATTATGCTTAGCATAATGTAATGCGCATAATGTATAGCGCCATCTCTAACTAATAATATATATATATATTTTATCTATATGAATTGGAAGCTTCTAATATTTTTATTGGAATTTAACACTTTCTACAACCTTCCAATTTTATAATTGTTAACATCGGTAATCAGTTAAGTTTTTTGAAACAAGTCATTCAAGATTTCAACTCGCCACTATTAATATCGAAGGATTTTAAATTAAAAAATGCTATTAAAGATTTATACATGACCTAAATATATTTCGTACCTTCGAAGTATTGGCTTTATCTCCAAAACATGTAACCTCTTGGTATTCATTATTCAACATATACTGATGACTATTTAATCCCAATTTAGAACTAACATGCATAAGAATGATATTATGACATTCAACCCAGGGCTCCTTGTCTTCAGAAGTTATATTATAAACACCATGCTGAACAGCCCAATTATCATCCAGATTGTTCCAAGTTTGACATGTAACTAATGTGGAGAATAAGTTTAAGGATTATGTTATCAATTATTCAAAATCATAATTCAAAATTATAAAAAGAAAAAGATTTCTACCTTCCTGTTGAGAAGTTATTGGAGATTTACGATTTTTGCAAATTTCATTAAGTTCATGTGAATGTAATTTTTGTCCAGTACCATTATTTAGAAGTGTAATTTCGTCTCCATAACACACGACTGAACCTCTTTGTTTGTTGCCATTATTTACTGCCATTATTGTCCATAATTCATTGTCAGTTGGACCAGTTACACGGCAATCTACTGCATATGCCTAAATATATTTATTGTAAAGAATTAAAATAATACGCTTAGACTCATGAAATACACCCTCTGGGCAATAGTAAAAAAAGAGCAAATATATATTAAGAAAGGGTGTGTATTCGTAAGAGAACAAAAAATATATAGAGCTCCTATAAACTAGGACAAGCTATATCGTGCAATTAAAGAAATTTTTATAATGTTTGCATTTGATAGGTTTGACTGCGTTTAGGAATCAATACAAACCCAATACTGCTTTGTTCCACCGGTATATCTATGCAGTGAACTTGATAATAGTTTTTCAGTATTGATATGACGTAAAGTAATTACTGACCCATACTTAACTACTCGTTTATATTGATATAGAAAATCTTGAAGATTTATAAAAACATCAACAACATTTTGAGAATTGGAAAATTTTAAACTAAATGTGCCTGAAAATTTAGTAGGTAAAATTTTTAGTATAGACTGTTTTTGTAAATTAAGATCAAAAATTTCAGCGTCAGCTAGCAATTGCTGTAGTTCAATTATAAAATCTTTCACATCATCTAAATGTGTAAACCGTAAAGCCAAAAGTTTTTGTTCTGCTTCGATTTTAAAAATATGAAATGAAGTATCGGCTTTAAGAAAATCAAGAAGTTGCGAGAAATTGTTAATTTTATTATTGTCATTTCTATAAATTGAGCGACTAATTTTTAAGAGTGCAAGACTAATTAGTTCAGATTCCGATGATATCTTTTCTTGAACGGTTGCAACGAATTTAAATCTACGAAGCCAATCTTCTGGATGGCAAGATCCATTGTATTCTGGAAAGGCTGTTAAATCCATTTTAACAGAATTTATATTATAATGAAATACTAGAAACGTTGGTGTTGAGGTATCCGTTGAACGAGAGAGCGGGATAAACCGTGTATCCAATTATTTGGCACCAACAGTATGCAGTGAGAAGAATGACTTCAGATTAATTTGGGAAGGATTTAAATAACATTCAAGAACGGGTCGGGTGAGAAAGTTAAGACACGAATTGTTTGATTAGCTGCCTGATACGAAGCATCATTTTGTCTCGAATTGAACACAAAGTGTGTATTATCGTAAAGATTGCCATGATGCAAATTATGAATTACGTCGTATTTCGATTTATAATCGTTGGAGTTTATCGTAATTACATAGTAATTTGCGTGACTCTTCAATGTAATACGTCGTTTATAATTGTTTAACATGCTTGAAAATTTTTTTTTTTTTATTGTAATCGGAGCAAATCGTACACATGATATTCTTTTTTAGTAAATATAATAAACTTAAGTATTTTTTTTATAATAATTATGATAAAATAACATTTTGTTTAACGAAGCAGAATAAATTATAATAGTATATTAGATTATATGAAATTTTTTTTTATTAATAACTTATATAGATTATAATTCAATTCTGGGTTGTGCGTTTTTGATTGGTATATCTGAAAAATGTGACCTGAATGTGGGAAAAAACTTACATAGATACGTATGATGAGTAATTATACATTCCTGTGATTATCGGCAATTATTGTGACATTTCGATCATTCGCATTATAGATGCAAACTTATGGTGAAGTTATAATGTCAATCA
The DNA here is from genome assembly GCA_910591915.1 of Cetraspora pellucida. Taxonomy (NCBI): domain Eukaryota; kingdom Fungi; phylum Glomeromycota; class Glomeromycetes; order Diversisporales; family Gigasporaceae; genus Cetraspora; species Cetraspora pellucida. The sequence continues at coordinate 3,164 of CAJVQA010009567.1, read as the reverse complement.
GACGTAACTCAATGACATTATGATGCGTCAAAAAGTCATAAGTAACGTATGTCGTAAAATTTGACCTGTGCCATAACATTTGACTTCTGCCGTAATATCTGACTTGTGCCGTAACATTTGACCTGTGTCGTAACATTTGACCTGGGCCGTAACATTTGACTTCTGCTGTAATATCTGATTTATATAGTAACATTCGACTTGTGCCGTAAAATTTGCATTATTCCATAATATTTGATTTACTATTGTGTCCATTCTGAACAAAAATCCATACTAATATGTCAACATTACAAGAGCTACTGTATCTAAACTATGATTCATAATGATAATTTTGAAATTACAAATTATCAAATGTATTAATAATTGAACTTCATAATAACACAAGTAAAATAAATCTCATTGAGTTTATGTAAAGATAAATGTCACAAATTTGAATGCTTATTATAAATGTATTTAATTTAATAAGATTTATTCTCATGAATCAAATATAATTGTGAGGATTTTCAAATAGTAAATTTCTCAGATTATATGGACTTTAATGGAAATAAATAATATTATCAAAATCAATTATGTTATCATTAAATGAAGTTATAACATCACTCAGTACCATTTGCATATAAAATAATTTTTGTAATGAAGCTATGAAAAGATACAGTAAGGGAGTATATATTATAATATTATTTGTATAAAGCAAAAAAATGACTATTTTTTTGTTTTATTTATAGTACAACATAAAAATTCAAATTTTCATACAAAAAAATTTTGCAGAGAATTTGTACCCTCAATGTCTTAATGCTAATATAAATGCATTACATATTTGACTTGTATATAAGACAAAAATAAGTAATTTCATAATGTTTTAACAAGTTTTCAATAACTTTCTGTAAGCAATCTTAATTATAAAAATAATTTATTAGAATCAATTAAAGATTGAATAACTAATATTCAATTATATCTAAGGTTAGCAAAGTCTTGGTATTTTTTAGACAGGATTTTTGGACAAGACTGTTCTGAAAATATAATCATCTTATATTAATGATATTTGAAATTAATAATATCATTTTTTTTATTTATTATTCAAAAAATTAAAATTTAATTAATATTAAATGTTTGAAATTATGATTTATTTTATATTACTACTTTTATACATTACTACATTTCTATTTTTAAATCTTATTCAAGTTCTCTATACTATATCTTTATATGATAATATTAAAATACTCCTTTATAAAACAACATTACCTTTTCTTATAATCTTATCAAATGTTTTCTTAATTGGTTCTATCAACAAATACTTCAACAATAATAAGAAAAAGTTTGTAATATAATTAACAAATCTAAAAATTCAAAAATTTATTCTTTAGTTTCTATTTTTTAATCAATATCTAATACTTTCAATATATCTACTATTAACCTTATTATATTTATTAAAAACTGATTATTCTTAGACTATTTACTTACTATCTGTATTTACTAAATACTAAGACTATTATCTTAGGTTTTTTCTAATCTTTTTATATTTAAAATTAATTTGAAACAATTATGATAGTGTTATATAGAAATGGAGATATAATATCACATTAGGTGTTTTAAAATAAATAACACAAATATAGTTTAGAAATCTTTAATATAATTTTCTTATTATTTAATAAAGTTTCTACTTTGGTATAACAAAAAAAATATATATATTTATTTTATAAACTCAAAATTTTTAGAATATCTAAAAACCAACTTTAATTATATTTACTAAATTTAAAATGGTTTTTTCAATAATTTTTTATAAACAATCCTTTTACCTACTAATTATAAAAAAAAATAATAATTTATTAGAAACAATTAAAGATTGAATAACCAATGTATTGAGAAATATTCAATTATACTTAATAGTCTAATTCATTATTTAAAATACTATTAACAAGATTTTCAGAATTAAAATCTATATTGATACTGTTTTTAATATTATTGCTTAGATTATTAGTAGAAATTTCATATAATATAACATTAACATCTTAAAAAATTAGGCTTTTTAAATTTATAATATTTTTCAAAATTAAGTTAGTAGCAGTTGAAACATTTTGATTATTATTAAATAAATTAGTACTTTTATCTATTTTTTTTTATTTTCAATATAACTTTTTGATATGAAATTTATTATATTATATAATTTGAATTTAGAAAACTTAACTTCCAAATTAGAAAGTTTTTTTTATATATTAGTCATATAATATAACTTTGTCTTTGTTATTTTTTCAAGTTTTTTACTATCAAGATATAAATGTTTTTTTCTAATAAACTATATAAGAACTGAAAAACTTTACTTACAATCAGCTTGAGATAGTAAGATACTGAAAAGTATATATGTAAGCTCTGAAAGATAATATGATCAGTTTTTAAAAAACTACTATCATAACTTTAGAGTATTAAGTTTCTAGATATATAATAAATCATATAATTTTTTTTTGTATCATAATAATGAAATTAAGAAATTAATTCTTTATACTTTTGTTTAAAATGTTTTGAATTCTTTTATAAAGTAAAGGTAGTTATAATTGCATCATGAAATGCTTCATTTTTATGTTTTATTTCTAAAAATAATATAGTATATATATTAAAAAAAATATATATTTTTTTATTGTTTTAGTATTCATTACTAAAAAATACTATAATATAAAGAATGAAAGTAGTAATACAATAAATAATATAAATTCTGAAATTCTTCATAATGTTTATTAAATACTTGAATTATAGTAGATTTAAATAAATTAATTCAGTTATTTGATAAATTGCAATTACTAACTTAATTATAAAAATATAACAATCAGTTAATAATAGAAAATAACTTTCTAAAACATCTATACAAGTCTTTATTGGCTTTCAAATAGAATGATTGGTTTCCAAATAGAATAAATTTGTTTATATTTTGTAAAGAAGTCATTATTATGTAATAATCTAAAAATTTTTGTATTTACAATTATTCTCAAATATTCAAGTAATATCTAAAAAGAAATATATATTATTGATATATTTAGTATTAATAAGCAACTTTATTATATAGTATATAAGGTACTTAGATATAGCATTTTATAGTAATTTTTTTTTTTTTTTTTTTTTTTTTTTTTTTTTTATTTCAATAACGTCAGAGTAGAAACTTTATTACATTTTTAGAA
>CAJVQA010009566.1:0-12010 GCA_910591915.1 Cetraspora pellucida | reverse complement strand
TTTGTAACTCATTTTCATTAATGTAATACCAAATTGTTCAATAAAGACCGAGGCCAGGCCTCACTCTTAAAATAAAATAAAAAAAAAAATAAAGTGTAATTAAGAGTCCTATTAATTTATTTACTTTTATATTATAGAATGTTGGCAGCATAATTCAAATCAATGTCCAACTATCCATCATATTTTTGATGACTTGAACAATATTAATTATAATAACATAATTAGTAATAAAGAAATTTTCACAGAGAGTAATAAGAATGTGAAGAATAATAATAAATTAGTACCAACAAAGAAAAAGTTAAATACAGCAAATTTACTCAAAAATTATATTAATTTATATAATGAAAAAAAAAGAATTAGAATTAATTTATTCAATAATTACATTTTTAAAAAAAACCCTGAATAGTAAAAATAGCATAATTAATCATCAAAATAACATTTTAAATTTAACAAGTTCATTACCTAATTTACATATCGACATAAAAATTCTATTTTGAAAAAAAAGTGGTGGTGATATTTCATGTTCTGTTCCTATGTGTAGACCACCGAGCGTTTATGTCATTCGGTGATATGCAAAGAGAAAAAGAGAGGAAGAGAAAATTACGGAAAGGTTATAAAGGTGGATAGATGACTAGTTAGCACAAATAAATAATGAACCGAATTTTTTTTATAATTTAAATGAATTTTTACGACCTAACATAATATGCAAAGTTGTACGAAAAATACAAAAGTTTTACAATAAATCAAGAAAAAATATGTGAACAATTATGTTAATCTTTATATAAAATTAATTCTTAAGCATTACAATAATTACAACAGGTAATATTTTGCATGCATCATTAGTTTTTATAATAATAATAATAATAATAATAATAATAATAATAATAATAATGCAGTCAAACCTCTCTATAATCACACCCTTGGTTTAAAGAATTTGGTGCTTATAGAGTTTGTGCTTATATAGAGGTTAAATTTTATAAGTTTTATATAAGTTGGTTTTAAAAATTTATGTGATTATAAGCAAATGAGACTATAGAGGAGGTGACTATAGAGAGGTCTGACTGTAATCATTATCAATGTCATCATAAATGAACAATGCTTTTAAAAATTGCTCAAGGGGGGAAATATTGAGGAAAAGATCTTAATTAATTACTGTAAGTTTTCTTTTTAAAAAACTACAGTAATCCTTTTCTTCGGCATGCCTTAAATTTGTGTTACAAAAGGTTTGTGTTCCGGTCTTGATGTTATTCGCGTCTTCCACAGCGTTGCCGAGAAAATAACATAAAAGGATCTTTGATGATTACAAACAAAAACATTACAGATAATTTCAACAAATTAGGTTTGCATGAAATTTAACTAAATTGACGTTGACATTATTCTAAAATAAATATTCATAGCAAATCTTTTAGCAAACTCATCCTTTTGATTTACACGGTTCATTTCATTGGATTCATAAAGAAATACCTACTTTAATTGCTAATATTTTAGACACGCGAAGAAAAAGGGAAATCTTAGAACTTATACAAGTCACTTTGACGAAAGCCCGTTCATGAGATTATCTTCCCTTACTGTGAACTGGAAATTATTTTTAATGCATTTCAATTAATGCTGTTTGGAATATTTTGTATAATCATATGCACTCCGTTTTATACAAACAAGGCTTTGACAATCTCGATATATTCAGAATTGAATGAAAATATTCAATAAAGTAGTACTGGATGGCAGTGACGTTATTCTCTTTAAACTTTTTTTCTAGACATTTAGTTTTTTAGTTTCACAATATTTAAGTTATTTGATATGATATTCAAAATGCATAGAATGTGTCGTTCGCCATTAAGATATACCATTAAGGTATATAATCAAGGTTTCTATGAGATATTACGTATTCAGAATTTATAATATTGGCTTTATACCTTGAACCGTAATCGAGCCAAGTTTTATTAATAAGTTTTATCACGTTAAATATACTGGCCAAGAATATTGAGGTAAACTTTGTTCAAACTATCTTCAAAAAGGTGATATGTAAAAAAAAAATATATGAAAGAACAATTACAGACATCATAGAATCCTAAATATGAGTTCGATTCTTCACTAATTAAATTAATAAACTTGCTACATAAATATTAAAATATAGATTTAAGCGATTAATTTTCTTAATTCTATGATTGTAACTATAATAGTTAATATATAAATATTAATAATATCAATATTTCTAATTTTCTCGCTAGAGCTAGAGTTAGATTTAGGAGGAGTGTCTGAAGTATTAGGCGAAGTTGGAGGGGGATTTGGACCGGTGTTATTGCATTCAATATCCCATGGGACTGCGAAATTAACTTTCGTTGACGCAGAGTTAAAATTCTTTATCGCCATAACATAATAAAATTGATTACTTGAACTATCATTTGCACTATTACATGGTAAATTTGTACAAAAACTGACAAGTGCAGGAAAATTGTTTCCAATGCTGGTTGGGTAGGTTTTAGTTTTATATGCCCACACGTAAATTTTAAATTGAGTGATGTTAGAACCTGGATATGGATCATTAATTGAAATGTCTTGAGTTGATCCACATTTATCGTCAAGAGAGGCTGAATTGTCTGCAAGTGTCAAATTACACTCTAAAATATAATATAAAATGTTATTATATTGGTTTTTTATAACTTTTATAATAGCATAAAATTAATCATAAAAATACTTGCGATGAGTAGACGATGCTGTATTAGACCAAGACCACCAAACACCATTTGCTGGAATGGAAACAGTTGCTGAATTCGCATTAGTCTTTGCTGCAAAATATTATTTAATAATATTAGTAAATAACATTTCATTAACCGATTTATTGTTGTTTTATTAAAAATTTGGATTTTTACCTATTTGTAGAATTAAAAAGAGTGCTAAAATAAAGAGATATTTCTTCATTTTATTTTTTTTTATTTTTTTCAAGTAAGAGTCTCTCCAATTTCGAGAATTTCGCGTGAAAGAAAATATATTAACAATAATATGACTATGATTTTATATCAATTAGGAAATGAAAGCCACCATAATAAATTCAGAGTTCAGAACAAGTTACACATAATAAATATTAATTTATTAAACTAGATTGTAACAGATTTTGTATTACCATGCTTCATTCCACATAATATACTCTGATAAAAGTATCGGTACTTATCACTCCCAGTAGTCTCAGTAGTCAGTAGTAATCCCAATAGTGTTGTGTATTTCGACTATCTCCTTGTACACTGGGTAGTCTTATACACCGGTCTCAACTCTTATACGCAAAAATACCAAAAATAGAAATGCATATAGATGTTCAAAGTTATCGTTGTAAAAGAATTTCATTTTATTACGATTAGTTTTAACATCAATTTCACAAATAAGATTCTAGAAATCCCGGTATTACAGTCGAAAATCGTGTAATGCGTAACATTGATGTTAATTAGTTTTGCATAAAGATAATCCCTTCATAAATAAAGAGGTGTTACACTTATTCTCGTTATTGGTTAATTATTCGATAATTAACTTATTATACGTATTATTTTAATTCAAAATTTTCATGATACGTAGATGTTTATACTTCTTAAAAAGTACTCAACTCTATAAATACAACAAATAATTGATAACCTGAGATTCATTAATACTGTAATATCCATTTGGTTTAAAGTATGTGTCACACCCATACTAACCTTCTGTAATTTTTTCTTTTTAAAATAATGTAAAATAAATGATTATCCCTGCTCCTTCTACCTTATCTTCTATTTTTTTATTCTATATGGATCGGAATCGCCTAAAAAGTTTTATAATCTTTTAACCATGTTAACTGTGTTAACCGTTTAATTAAGCCAGTATTGAAATAATCATGGCCCACGACTAAAATAATTTTTAAGTGGTTAAACGATTCAATCCTTATTATTTTAAATTTCCTTTTATCATTATAACTCATGATGGATATGTTTCTTTGTCAAAAACATCTATAAAAACAAGTGTACAAGTGTACATGGTTTACATGTAATTTAAGATACATACGTATGTAGTCTTATTAGGAATAATTATAATGGTTGTCATTATTGAATTTCCTATTAAGGTTATAAATAAAAATGTTACATATCTGGTTATGTGGCTTAAAAAAAAGAAATTTCCATGCTTATACTAATCAGATTTTGTACCACCTTTTCTTTACCATACATTACATTTTGTGTAATTTTTATCAAGTTTCTTTAAACCGGTTAACGTTAAGCTTGGTTTCTTTAATTTTTATATTTTTCATAACGATAAGAAATAGATATACTTGATATGTACATAGCACACTCTGAAATGACGTATCGATTGCTATACCCGCACATTCTGCCCGGCCCCGTAATATTTCTGATTAAATTTTTCACATTACGTCACCATAAAAATATTATCAGAATTGTCTGTCTCTAATAAAAGTTCGATTTTTGCATTAGTTTTCTGAAAATCTAGATGGGACCGATCGACAAAAGTTTCTCCACAATGTTTGGTCTCCATCTAAATTACTTAGAGACCGTTATAGAAAATAACTTTTCTATAAGTTTACTTATTGAACAATTTTCTGTAAATCTTGCTCAAAGTCAGCTGATAATTACCGCGAGACTGATTAACAACACTTCACTGACAATCACCGACTGGCAGTTCATTTCACTGACAATCACCGACTGGCAGTTCATTTCACTGACAATCACCGACTGGCAGTTCATTTCACTGACAATCACCGAGAGTGATGAAATCACGAAGTGTATGGCTTATCAGATGTTAATCCACAAAATCTAATCTCCGATTGGACAACATGACCTAATCCATCACATATCTTCTAATCATTACTGTATGCTCGATTGAGCTGAAATCAAATTAGAGATCGATGATTGAATCTTTTTATTTTGAAGCTGTCCACTTCTCTTATTAAATATAAAACCAAGTGTCACCGTTCCTGGTTTTAGCGCGACTGCGTCGCGGAGTTACCTAATTCAATAATGATGTTATTGGATAGTTATCGTTATTATGACCATGTGAAGTTTTTTCATCATGGAAAAAACTTCACATCATCATATGAAATGTCGAATAATAGTATTTATTAATCATTAATCGGAAATCGATATTTTCCTAGTATCGGCACCAAAATCAGGTACGTACGTACCTAAACACGGCTCAAAATTCAACTGACCATTAGCATAAGACTTACGAAATCACGAGATTATCAATAACATATTTTTCTCTATTTATTCGAATTATTCGGTCGAGAACTTATTTGGTTATTGTCTCAAATTTCAAATTCGATACTTAAAATATATTTACACAGAACATCAAATTTTTATTTATTTTTATTTATTTATTTATTTATTTATATAACACCATGTTATATAACATCTTATGTAATACGTATCTCAAAAATGTACTAAGTAAACAGGATCATCAGTTACTCTAATGCTAAGTAAAAATGTTCGGAATCCCAAAAACCTCATGAGACCTGAAATCAAACCTATCAGGATCTTATATATTTAAGGGTAGAGTACAATAAGTTTAAATTATATATAAATCTGATCAATTTTTTTTATATTTTAATTTACAAACAATTTTATTAGACTAGGTCTCAGGCCCGGGCGTTGCTCCGGGAATAGATCTTAATTAATTTAGGTCTTTATTTTAAAAATAAATTTTAACTAAATAAATTTTAACTAAATTAAGTTTTAGATCTAAGTATTATTGCTAAAATTAATCTTACTTATCTAAATTTTAGCTCAAATGTTGCTTTAAAAGTAGATTTTAATTAATCTAAATCTTAGTCTGAATGTTGCTTTAAAAATAAATTTTAATTAATCTAAATATTAGCTTAAATATTATTTTAAAAATAGTATTTAATTAATTATAAAATTTAGTTATAATATTTATTTATTTAATGATAAAATTTAGTTATAATAATTTATTTAATAGTTTATTAAAATATTAAATTAATATAATATTATTAAATATTATAATATCATGTGACTTGATTTTTGTGTAACTTATTGGATTTTCTTAAAAATTCAAAATGTCAATTTTCTAAAAAATTCTAGATTATGTGATCTTATTATTTAATTATATGTATTATGCAGTACAATATAAGTTATACATATATACAACTAGTAAGGTATATTTTTATGTTCTGAATTATGAGATATATTCTAATTATAAATTACATAAATCAACAATTCTGCTAAATGGAATTCAGAATTGTTAAGTTTGTAATATTATAATTTTAATGCAAAAATTAAAATTCATATAATGATTAAAATATAATTTGCTATATAAATTATAAATTTTTGTATAAGTGTAATGCACAAAGCATAATATACCTTTTTAGAATAAATTATTTTTATATATTTAAATAAAGTTATAAAGTAATTCTTCTGATTCTAATAATAATAAAATTATTAAAATTAATTAAAAATTTATTAAGTTATGAATATTTAAAAATTTAATACAAAAATTTATATATATAATAAATTACATGAATTAGTTAATCAAAATTGAATATTTTGTATTAACTTAAATTTTTAATTTATCTCAGAAAATTTTATGATATATAAAAGTAAATATTTTTTAAATAATATAGATATTAAAGCTTTACAAATATAAAGATTTATAATTAAATACTAAGTCTATTAAGACAAAAAAAGTAAAGAATTTTAAATAATACACTGATCAAAAAATGAACAACAAAAACTAAAATAATTTATAAAACCTAAAATCAGTAAACTTTATAACAAATATAAATAATAAACAAATCTAAGAAGAAACAAACAAGATAGAAGATATAAAAAAAAAATAAAATAAAAAAAATCTTAGAGAATAAATACAAAAAAACAGTAACAAGAAGAAGAACAACAGTTAATAAAAGAAAAATTAAAGCTTTATAAGACAACAGAACTAACTAAAAATATCAATTATATAGAAAAGATAAATTAGTTAGATATAGAAATAATGAAACTAATATTTGCAATAATACTCTCTAAGATAGATAAAAAAAGTATAAATAAAACAAAAGTAAAAAATAAGAAATTTATGAAGTATCATTAGAAAATATACTCAAAGATAACACAAAAGCTTATAAAAAAAAACTCAAAAAGAAATCTGAAAACAAAAAAAAGAAAAAAACAAGTATTATAATTCTAAAACCAAATTTTAGCAATATTATTAGAGAATAGCTTGTAGTTACTAAAGAATAAAATATATAATCAAAATAATTCATTTAAAGCAAACATTTCAGATTACAATCTACTAGAAAAAAACAAAATTAATAGAGTAAATTATATAAAATAAATACTAAGAGACAAGTATATTAAATTAATTAAAGACAAATTCAAAAAAGAAAATAATTTAGTAATATTAATTTTGATTGTAAATTTAGTAGAGTTGTAACAATTGAGAAAATTAAAAGAAAAGAAAATATTAGTTAGTTATTATTTTAGAAAAAAAAGAAAAAGGTTTTGTAAAATAAATTACAAAAAAACTAAAAAATATAAAAAAAAATAAATAAGTCTATTTGGACAACATGAAAGATGAAAATTCAAATAAAAAAGAAAAAAGAAACCTAAAAAGATATAAAATTTTATAATCTGAGATTTTTTTCTAGATATGAATAAAAAAAATAAGATATATATGCAAAAATTTTTACAATCTATACAAAATATAAGTCAAAAGAACAAAATATAAGACATTAGTAATAATTAAAGTTAACTTTAAAGAAAAAGAAAAATTATCCTGATCTTTATTATTAGGAAACAATAAATTCATAAGAATAACAGAATAAAATGAAAACTATAACCAAAAAAATAACAGTACTAATTTTAACAAGACTGTTAGATATTCTCAAAAGAACTTTAGAAATATTATTTTTATAATGATTAAAAAATAAAGAACCAAAACTGTATATATTTTAGCAAATAGAAATAAGAACCAAAAGAAGTTTACAATAATAACTTTTGTAAATTCTAAAGAAATAAATTTAGTTTAAACTAAACCAATATGATACAATAATTATTGAGTGACTTAGAAAAACTATCAAGAAAAAAAGAACTAAAAAAGAAAAAGTATTAAGAAAAAAAAGATAAGAAGTATCAGAATTAAAAAACAGAAAATAAGAAACTTCTAAGCCAAGAGAAACAAATTAAAAAATAGCAAAAGATGATAATAAAAACAAAAAACAAGTTTAAAATACTAAATAGAATATTTAGCAAACAGTATAACAGAAAAAAAAGTTTAGTAAAGAGAAAAAATAAACTCAAAACTCAACTTAAGAAAAGAACTTTAAATACAAAAAACATTCTAATCAAAATTTTGAATAGACTAAAAAGATTAGAAAAGGCAAGAAAAATAATAATAAAAGATCTTACAAATGATTTCTAAAACTCTCTACAATTGAATTAAAAAATACAGATATAGAAACAGACATAAGTAAAAGTTAATACAAATAAAAACTCTACAAACTGTTAATAATAAAAAAGCTAAAAAAGAAAAAAAAAGCATTATATAAAAAAAATTTAGACAAAAAACAATATAAAATTAAATTTAGCAATACATAATATTAATAACTTTAAAAGTAACAACCAAAAGATAAAACATTATATATATAAGTATTAGACAACAATATTAATATATTGAGACTTGCACAAATGAACATTATAGTAAGAAAAAGAAAATTTTTAACAAAAAACTACAATAAATATAAAAACTTTTGAACAAGTATAAACTCAAGTAAGAAAAAAGGTTTAGATATAGAGTTTTTAATTAATAAATAATAAAAAAAGCATTTAGGCCAAGTAGATAGAAAAATAAGCAAAAATTTTAGTTATTATAATATATTTCTCACCTAACAACAAAGAAGAAAAATTAATTGTACAAAAAACAATAGTAAAAAAATATACAAAACACATAGTAAAATCATAAATAGTAATACATAATAGGTGGCCTAAACTGCATAGTAAATGCAAAATTAGATAAATTGCAAAAATCTAAGTAAAAATCTAAAAAACAAAATCTATTAATTAAATGATTATAAAAACAAAAGTTTTAAGATATTTATAAAACAATTAATCCAAAAGAGAAAAAATTTATATAGTTAAGTAAAGAACAAAAAACAAAAATAGATTATATATAGATTACAAAAGAACTTGACAATAGGCTTTTGAATACAAAAATCTAAGAAATAAATATTTGAACAAACAGTGATTATGAAGCAATTATGACAAAAATAAACTTAAATCACCTAATTGCAGTATATAAAAAAGCAAAAATTAAAAAAAAAAATTATCAAAAAATGATGCTACTATATAACAAAGCAATAAAAGAAAATTAAAACAATTACAGAAATAAACTTAAAACACAACTCAAAATAACAATTACATTATTAAAACTGCAGCAGGTTTTGGTAAAAGGATTGTCTAATAAAAAAATAGAAGATTAGATAAGTAGTAAAATACTATAAGTAATACTATATAAATTATAGTAAAGAAAACATTACTAAAAAATAAATTCTAAACATAGTAGTAAACAAAAAGAAGAAGACAAGAGAATTAAAGTTAGAAAAAACACTTACACAATTGAAAAGATGAATTAGTCTAGAAAGGATGAATATTAAAATAGGATGCTTAAAAATAAAATATAAAAGAGTTGAATAAAAAAATTAAATATATAAACTAGTAACATAATATATATATCAAAAAGCATAAGAACAATAGTCCAAAGAGCTAATACCAGATTTTAAAAAGTGGTACCAAATTTTTTGTGCAAGGTAAGCATATAAAATTCAAAAGCTTAAAAGAAAAAATAAAATAAAATATTAAAAAAAAGTGTGCAAAAATAAATGATAAGCAAGAAAAAATGCTATTAAGCCTTTTAAACAAACTATATAATAAAATCTAAATTAATAAATTGCTTAAGCAAAAAAATAATACAAGACAGCTAATTGCAAAACTATTAAAAGTATTAGAAGAAATACAAGAGCATTACCAAAATCAGTTTAAATCTAGATATTTTAAATATAAAATATTTAAAAAAAATTAAAAAAAATTTACAAGCTAAAAAAAACAATTCAAGCAAACTAGTATAAAAAAATTAATTAGAATATTTCTAAAAAATATGAATAGCAATATTAGCAGAACTAAAAAAAAAACAGTATCAAAAATATTAGAAATTATATATATATTAATACAAGTAGCAGAATTCAAAGTTCAAGATTTATTTATAATATTTGCAGAAATATGCATTAAAATAGAAAGAGTGTTAGCAAAATAAAGAGTCTCACAAATATATTCAATATTAAAAAAAACAGATTGGCAGTATAATTTAAATAATGTAAGCCCAATTACATTACTTAAAACCTTTTACAAATATGTAACAAAAGTTTTAACTAAAATATTAGCAAGTATGCTTTGTAAAAAAAATATTTTAAAAGATTTAAACTTTGTAAGCTTGCTAGAAAACTTAACAGAAAAGCCAGCTTATATTATAAATATAATAATAAAAGACAAAAAATAACAACAAAGAGTTTTAGTTAATTCATCAGAATATAAAAAAAGCATTTGATTTAGTATTACTTATAATACTAAAATTAGTAATAAAAAGAATTAAGTTACTAAAAATAACAATTAAGCTAATTTTAAACTTTTTATTTTTATAAAAAAAGTATACTAAAATTATTTTGAATTAATATTAAAAATTTTTTGTATTAAATTCTATATAAAATTATACAGAATTTGGCATGAATTCTATATTACTTCATATAAAATATTTATATAAAAACTTTTTTATTTATGATTTAAAAAATATATATAATGTTAAATTTAATATATAATAAATATAAGTTCTGTACTTAATAAATATAAATTCTGTATTTAATAAATATAAGTTCTATATTTAATAAATATAAGTTTCTTATTTAATAAATATAAATTCTGTACTTAATAAATATAAGTTCTATATTTAATAAATATAAGTTTCTTATTTAATAAATATAAATTTTGTTTTTTTTTTTTTTTTTTATAATTAAAGTCCTTATCTTGAAGATGCGATATTTTATTCAAGTTTTGTTAGAAAACAGGTGCCTCCAAGGGCTTCCTTACATTAGAAGTTACAACTAGCCACATATGCACTTTTGGTGCCTAATTTAAGTAGTCCACTTACACATTGTTATATAAGTTCTACACTAGTTGCCATACCTGCAAGCCAACTAGAAGTCTTGTCTATTTAAACCCTTTACATATGCAATCCTTCTTGTATAATGAGAACATCTCAAGGCTACATCCATTCAAGTTCCTGATGCTTATCGGACTACTTTATCCTCGATAGGAAACTTACTAGAGCCTTTATGTCCTATATATATAGATCTAGTTTTATATAATATACCATAGTTATCTAACACTTGCAGTTACAGAGGTTACCTGTTTAACTGCTATGTTACACTATTTTTACTTTTGTAAAGTTTACTAGAACCCTAGTATTTATCTTTCTAGCATCTTCTTCATCATCTCCTACTAGCTGCAACTCAGAACCATTAGTCTCATTTCAGACTACCAATCCAGATGGCCTGGTATAGTATACTTATGTATTCTTTTCCTCTGATGAATCTGGTAGCCTAGATGCATCAGGAAATTTTTTAGATAGATACTAATCGATATATATCAAATAATCAATATTAATCAATTAGAATATAACAATATATATCAGCAAAGTAGTTATATATCGATATATATTAAAATCGATACATATCAATAAACCAATATATATCGAAATTTGAATATAAATCGATTACTATCGAATCTATTTAAATTGATAATAATTGATTTATTGTTACTAATTGATATGTAACATATACTTAATATATTAATACACAAATATAGACATACTGATACTTTAAAGTAAACATCTTAAATATCGACATGTAATGTACACTTAAAATAAGCACTTTTAAATTTAATTTAGCATTAGAACATGAAACAGTTCATTAAATATTCATTTG
>CAJVQA010009565.1:0-12011 GCA_910591915.1 Cetraspora pellucida | reverse complement strand
TGCCATTCCAGATAGCCCGGAAAGGTAGGGCGAGACCATACCTCTGGTTTACATGTTTGCCGGCATGTACCCTTTTTTTTTGGAACCTGGAAATTCTGGCGGCCTGGTTGGTTCATCTGGTCCCTCCCCAAGGACCAGCACATTTGCCCAGTTTTACAAGTTCTAGCTCTATTTCACAAGTCTAGTCTTTACAGTAGCATCGTCAAAAGTTCGGGTTACCTCTCTACTTGGGTCTTCCAAGTGGGCTTCCATCTCCTTCTATAAGATAATTTATTAAACCTATTAACTTAACAATAGGTTTAAAAAAAAATCAATTTTACTAAAACTTATAAAATTAAATTATTTATAAACATTATTAAAATTGCTAATTTATAAGTTTTTGTAAAATAATATACAAATTTCTATAGTCTTATTTTAGTTGATTTATTTTTATTAACTAATTTAAAATAATATTTAAATTGTTTAGTATTTATATTGATCATTAAAAACTTAGAATTATATCTAGATCTGAAACTTTTCTTATAGCTTTCTAATTATCAATTATTTTAGTTTAATTAGAGTTTTATAAATAAATAATAATTACTTTGACTTGAATAGTAGCTATGATATGTTAACATGAAAAATAAAACAGATTAATATTAGAATATAATATTTATTTAATTTAAACTTTTACTGTGCATATTTATTTAAAAAATCAGTATTTAAGATATATAAACAATATTATATAAAATCTAAAATTTTAAAAGTTTTTTTTTAATATCAGATTTTGCATATATAAATTACTTATTGTTACTTATAAACTATCTATTTTGTAATTTTATTATTTTGGGTATGGGTCCCATAGCTTAATAGTTAAGCTCCCATATCCACATAGTCAAGGTCAATGGTTCAAGTTCAGCTAGAGGTAATATCAAAAGATTTTAGCTTCTGTAACCCATAAAGAGCCTGTAATTGAACATGAAGTTCTGTGGTCAAGTTCAAGTACAGTACATGTTAGAAAAAGAAATTCTTAGAAGAAAACCAACTCTGCAGAGTGTAGATACTATGTATAATAGCAATGTTATAGAAGGTTCTATTATACAAAGATTTGCACATATAAGTCCTCTGAAGACAGGGCAGTACCAACATCTCCACATCTAACTTGTGGAGTACTTAATTTAAAAAGTGATACCAAGATAACACAAACTGGAGTTGTGAGAGAAGCAGTGCATGCATAGAAGATTTGTGACAAAGGATTAGTGTTATCAAGATTAGAAGCATATCTGATGCTGTAAAATGTTTAAGAATAAAAGGTAGTCATCTGTATAGAGAAGTTGTAGCTTGTTCTATATGTCTAAAGGTTCTAAACTAGAGCTCTGGTTATACCTATATGAAAGCCTATAGTGAAACAAGTAGAACATACCAATCATAGTTGAGATACCTAAATTGAAAATTAAAATCTCTAGAACTTTGTATCAGTAGTAGAAATGCTAGTCTATGGCTAAAAGAGAATGTGTATCCATTCCTGAAATAGAGTTCTATTTATACTATAAAGAGAGTATTTAAGAGGCAGATTAGATGTATAATTCATTAGACATAATGCTAAGACTAAGAAGGGTTGCAAACCAGCAGTAGTAACAAAAACCTGACTTGAGATACATGCTACTAATACCTGAATTGGGAAGTTAGCAGTGGCAGCAAGAACCTGGCTTAAAATATATGCTAAAAAGGTACTCTTTAGGCAAACCAAAAGATGGTAGCTCAAAAATAGTAAACAACTCAGTAGACCAATTTGGAAGTTGTTAAAATAGGTTGTGAAACATGGGCAGAATATATAGGTTACCTAATATAATTAGTAGTGAAACAAAAATTCAGGTTAGATATGAGTAGAACACAATACAAAACTCTGATAGATTTAGGTTGCAAATAAATATATCTGAGTTCTATATCTAAATAGATATATAGTGATAGATGATGTATAAATAGATTTGTACTAGCTATAATGAATATACTAATAAAGACTAGAGGGCATGACCTCATCTTAATACCAAAAAAAAAAAAAATGTAATTTTATTATTTTGTTTCTGATATAATATTCAAAATATAAAAAAAATCAAAAATCAAAATTTTAAAAACAGTTTTATCTAAAAATTCATAAAAAAATATTATATAATTTGTAATTTATTAAATATCTAATTTTTTATATATACAATTTAATTTTAAATAATAATTTATAAATAATAATATATATAAACTTTTTAAGATACAGAACTCCTTTTGTAAATCATTTTTATACAAAAATAACAAAAATTCAGCAGTAATAAAATTGTTAATATCTGGTTATTTTATTAAGATAACCAACTTTGATATTTTAAATAAACTTGTTCAGCTTTTAATTTATATATACTCTAAAAGTTTCAAAGAGATAGCTCTCAAATTTGCAGTTTAATACTGCAATAATGGCCTTTGGGCTTCTTAACTTTTTCTTTAATTATTTCTTGACAACTAGCTTTATAATCTATTTTATAGTTCTAAGAAAAGTGTAGAGCTCATTTTTCTGATCAAAACAAGGTCTAAACAAACCCAATAGACCTAATATTAACAAAGATATCCTAAAAAACAACTTTAACTCTCTTGTAAATTCTTTAAAAAATTCTTTTTTATTTACCCTATTTTTTTTTTCTTATATAATTTTTGTGTAATATTAATCATTACTACAATTATTTTTATAGTAAACTAATTAATATTATTTAAAATAGTATACAAATTATTATTAGTTTTTCTTCTTTTACTAATTTGATTTGTAGACTTTTACAAGGTTTTTTTAGGACATATAACTAAATTGTTACATTAAGCTACACTTGCCACACTAGCTACACCTTGTACTATATATATTATATAAAATTGTTTTCAAGATTACACAAAGACACAGTAGCCACAGTATTACATCATATCCCTATCAAGTCAACTCTTACTATTATAAATTTTATATATTAAAAACTTTAACAATTAATAACAAATATTTTTACTAAGTAATATTAACTTTCATTCTTAAGTATACCTGTAGTATTTTTTCTTCTTTACCAAATAGAATGCCTATTTTGACTACTCAAGAGCCAGATCATTTTGATCTTAACTATTTCCATAACAAGTATAATGATCATTATAGTACAATGATCTAAAAGTAAAACCTACATAATTTAAAGTAATGCTATTTGCATTTAACCCATCTGAATGCAATATTGCTAAATCTCTTCACTATTTTAAAACTCCTACTTAACCTACTATTATTCACTGTTATTATCAAAAATTCTACACTCTCTTTACTTTTAGTAATCTTAATATTCCATCTAGACAAGCAACTACTCATTCTTCTTTCCAAAAATCCACATATATGGATATTAATATTATATCTAAACAAGTTAGACAACTTAAAGAAATTATCTCTCAATCACTAATTGTAAAAACAACTACTGTTTTTCTATTACTATTTCTCTTGAATTATTCTACAACTTAACAAAAAACTTCATTTAGTTCAATACAAACTCCTTAAATCCAACATATTCTTATCATGTGTATATTTGTATTATTTGTTAAAATAAAAACATCTTATATGCTTTCTTAGAAAATAATACATACTCATTTCTCAGCAAATCTATCCTTATCATTAAAGGATTTCTAGCATATCCTAAATGTATTCATAAATTTAAACTCAAACCTATTACTCAAACCAAAGCACTTACTCCTATACAAATCCAAACTGCTCTCATAATCAAACTTATTATAATATCCAAAGAAGAGAAAATTTTAATTTTCAAAAAATTCTTAGAATTATTAAAACAAAATCAACAAAATCAACAAAAACAACAAAATCCATATCAAAAACAACATATTACCAAGAATCTTCTTATTTTTAAACTTACACCTCTTATTCCTATTACAGATAAAATAATTAATAATGAACTATAACAACAACAACAAAATCAAATGAACAATCCTACAGTTAAGTAACAAGACCTAAACTCAATCCATCATTTGACTGACTAGCAAATTTTCTAGTCACTGATAAAATGCAAAACTATACAAAATTAGAAACTGAAATATCATGTCAACTTTTTAATTTCTTTAAAGAACACTTATACAATTTTTATTCTGATAAAGTCTTTAAAGAAGTCATAGAAACTAAATATGTACTTAAAGCTAGTTTTCTACTTATTGATTAGACAAATAGCTGGTATCAGACCAAAATTTCTTATTGACCTAATCCAAAAACACAACTCTGAAACAGATAAAGTTGCAACAATCTTCTTCAATATTTTAGAAGAAAGTCTTAAAAAACTTATTCATATATTCATAACAGTCTTCTTTACCAAACTCAACTATCCTGAAATATTTGTCTCCTCTGCAACAATCTTACTAATTAAAACTGAAAACCATTTACAATTTTGTCTCAATCTTGCTTGCTTACATTTATATCTTTCTAATAATTACCAAGCAATCAACTACACAAAATTTGCTGAAGATATCAAACTCAAATCTAAAAGGTTAAAATAACATTTGAGATTACTGATTTTGATAAAGAACAACAATATCTTTTTATCAAAATAGATAACCAATTCAACATCAAACTGAATTTTAATCTTTCAAAATCCCTTTTCCTTGACAAATATAATATACTATTACTTAAAAACTTACTCAATCATTTTAATAAATAGTTTGAAAAAGCCTTTCTATTATATAGTTAATAATTTTTTAATGCAATTAACAAAACCAAAATATCTAACTACCTTAAATATGAATTCAGACAACACTCTATCTCATATTTGAAAAACCTTTTACCAACTAATATTGAATTTATAAAACCAACTAATCTTCAAGAATGATGTTATGAAACTTTTAAACATGCCAATTATTATGTACTTATCTGTACAACCTTTAAATGTTCCTATTTTGAACCAACTGATACAAAAGAAAAAACAAAAGAAGCTGATACTAATTTAAAGAAAACCTTTATACTACAACTTACATACAACTCATCTACACTTATTAAGAATATATTTGAAACATCTTACAAAACCTATTCCAAAAAAGATACTGAAACATGGAATAAATCTTTTCTCAATACATCTATATTTATATTAAAAACAAACATGAAGCCATATTTACAAAACCAATTCCTACTTTAACTCTTGATGAACTAGCAACAAAGGCAAAAAAATACACTTGCTCTTCTAATGTTGTCAAAACTAATTCTAAATAATGAGGCTTTTACTTTTATCAATATTTATCAATATACTATAATACTGCTGCTTAAAACTACAATATTAACAAAATGGATAAACAACAAGCTATTGAGTTTCTTATAGCAAAACTAATTGATACTGACTTCCTAGCCTGAGTTATTACATACTTTAATTGCACATGAGGCAACTCTTTAAATTATTCTAAAATAACTAAATTTTATAAAAAAAAGACTTACCAGAAGCAAAAACAATTCTACATAACAAATTCAATATCAAATTTGAAATATCTATTTTAATTGAAGAGTTATTCTTCTTAAAAAATAAAGAAGAGTCTTCTTTTTAATAAATTCTTCTATAGTACCTATAAAAGCAACCATTACTTCTGGAATTATAATGTCCTCCATTAATAATAGGCCTTTCCTGAAAAAAATAATGTAAGTGAACAGGTGGTTAAGTCCATTTACATAGAGAACCAAGTTAATAACAGCCAGACTCAATATACAGAGCAGACTATAGTACTTTTTACAGCTGTGAGAGCCAAGCATATAGTGAGCAAGACTATAGAAAAATTTTTTATTTCCTTGAATTCCATTTTTTCATCTCACATCAAGGAAGCTTTGCAAGAACCAATTCACAAAACATTATATGATCTAGACTCTTTCTATAACCAATAATTAATATATTTAAAGCTACCTCTACTTCCATATCAACAAACACTCAACTTATTCCTAAAACATATTTATTAATACAATAATTTCAACTATGCACTCAAATTAGCAATCAAACTTGACTATAGTAAATATTACATACATCTACTATATGTGTCTCAACCCCTATCTAATTATTTTTTCCACAACTATTAGGTTATACTTACTATCCATCTATACCTATTCTTTCTAAATTCTCTCTAATAAACAATAATATATTAAATACTAATTTAATCATAAAGGATAATGAACTTGTTAATACCTATTTTCAATTAGTAGAAACTATCTTTAAAGGCTATGATGAAACCACCATAGCTAAAGAATACTATGACAATATTCAATTTAATACCTGCTATAACAAATTCCTATTTTATAACCACATGCCACTACTTACTAATCTTCAAACTATTAATACTTTCTTACAACACATTCACATTTTTGGCTATTTACCTGATAACTTATGTGGCTATAGTGGTTAGGTTGTCAACTCCCAAGTGGCAGGTCCAGAATTCAAATCCCAGTATTGACAGAAAATTTGAAAATTCTCCCTGTGTTATGATTAACTATCTCTTGCAATTGGTTGGGATAAGACACCTGTAATTTATGTCATACCAGCATGACTGGCAGGTCACATGACATTTGTGTACCAGTCACATGACATTGTTCTTTGCGACAAGGTCTGTGGTTACACGAAGGAATGCAAACTGATACCAGGTGGTGCAAACCTACAATAAGTACTTGTAGCATGTAAATTATAGGAACCAATAGAAGAAAGATGGAAGCCTACTTGGAAGACCTGAGTAGAGAGATAATCTGAGCTTTTGATGGTGCTACTGTAAAGACTAGACTTATGAAATAGAGCTAGAACTTGTGAAACCAGGCAAATGTGCTGGTATTTGAGGAGAGACCAGATAAACCAACCAGGCCACTGGAATTTCCAGGTTCTGGAGAAAAAAGGTACATGCTAGCAAACATATAAACCAAAGGTATGGTCTTGATCTACCTTTTTAGACTATCTGGAATGGCAGCTTGGTGGAACTTGAATTGAATACCAAAGTAGTAAGGATATATTGTAAAGTAAGTACTGGGGTTGGGGTGAACTCTACAAGAGCATAGCAGTTTAATGGTATATTCTGACTGCTAGTATTGGTCTCGGCCATAGCAATATCAGGTCAGCTGTAAGAATAGGATACAGAAGATTCTGAAAGGTTTAGTACAAGGTCAAAGGCTCTAAAAGAACTGCTTTAAAGACTTAGTAGCCATGACATATTTTTACCAGTATCGGTCAGAGTTGTTGGTAGGCAGAGGTAGGTGAGTGAATATAGAAACAGAGTGATTAAATAGGGAACCTACAAGTGGGTTCCAGATATGGCAACTAGTGTAAAACCTTCAGATGGACTACTTAAATTAGATAATGACTAAAGTTGTACAAGTGGCTAGTTATATACTCTTTCCATGGTTGCCCCCTGTGGTTGTAAAGCAATTATTAGCCAAATATACTATCAATAAAATTCTGGGTCGCAAGTACTCACCTTAATATTTAAAAAAAAAAAAAACTTATATGGCTATACATTAATTATCTCTATTAAAAATGACTATAGTGAAGCTCATGTCTATCTTTCATTTGAACCTAAACCCTTACCTAATTACTTTATTCTACCAGTTCAAGCTATCTGATATTACTCAAACATTCAACTAAAATCCAAGACATCAGTATTAGTCTTTACTATATCAGCATCTTTAGATAACTCATCACTTTTCTCTTCACTCTACACACCTAACCTCAATGTTGAACCTGATTCTAACTTCTTCTCCAATAATGATCTAATTCAACTTAATATCTCAACACATAATATGCAAAGATATAATATACAAAAAAAAAACTATTATAAGAAAATTATTGTTTAACTTATAATTTAAACATAATTAGTCTTATTGAAACAAAAATTGCTAAAAACATAAAAACCAAATTTTGGAACACACCTCAATACTTATACTTTTGGTTCAACTCTACAGAATCCAAAGAAGGAACATGTATAATGATTAAAAATAATATCAAATTCTATATATATAACATAATTACATAATCTGATGATGCTATTGCTATAGATCTTTTCTTTAAAAATGATTATAAATTTAGAATCATTTCAGTATATCTCTCATCAACTAATACTAGCAATCACAAACTTATACAGAATACAGTTACCACATGGATACAACAAGTAATATCTTCAAATCTATACCCTATTATACTTAAAGACTTCAATGCAGACTACAATACCATTATAACATCAACAACTAAATTCTAATTACTTACCTATCTACATAGTACCAACATGTTTAACCTAGCAGATTATATCAATAATCTACAAAATACATAACACAGTTTATGATACCAGACTAGAATTAACTATATATGGGCCTATGACTCTCTTATACCTTATCTACAAGAATTTAAACTTGACAATTCATCATCTTCTATTAACAGTAACTACCAAATCTTAACATTATTATAGATATTCCTATTTGCTATAACCAAGATCAGACATAAAAGCAAAAGCAAATGATGTATATTTAATTACAAAGTTATGTTCAAAGAAGACTGGGCAATTTTACAGATCAAGTAAATTTCAACATATTACAACACCAGATTCCAACTGCAGCAAATATAGCAAAAAGCTTAGAAAAAACATGGCACAAAATACACACCAGTATTATCAATGCTGCATTTCAACACATCTTTAACAAAAAATACACTGTTAGAAATTTTCATCATACATTTACACCAAAAGCAACCAAACTACATCATGATCTTAAAACTATAGATTATATAATACATTGTATCAAAAAATATTTTTCTCACCAAATACCATTACCTACTAACATTCATAACTTAATTAATTACATCAACAATACTCATAACTTTACTATTAAATCTTCTCCTAATTATTAATCCAACCTAACTACATGAATACAATATACAAAAACTTTCTAAAAAACACTCTACAATACTAGAAACTTAGAAAATGCTAAGCATCTTAAAAACTATATTAATCTAGCTACTAACAAACAATGTAAGCATTTAATTACCAAACAACCAAAATGATTAATAGTATACTAAATCAATATACTGACACAGTACATCTTCAAAATATCAAAGCTAATGATAGCCTAATTACTGACCTTATAGAAATTAAATAACACGTTAGCAATTATTACAATGAATGGACAGCCCACCACCCACTTGATAAAGATATTTTCAATAATAATTGGAAAGATATCTACCAACATAACTACAGTATTAATAGAGAATAGTACACTTTTATACTTCAAGAAATCACTATTGAAAAAATTATAAGCACTATACAACAACTACCCAATAACAAGGCCTATAGTCCAACAAAAATCAGTTATGAAATGATTAAATACTTAGATTCCAATATGCTGGTAGCACTTAAAGCATTTTTTAACAGATGTTTAATTACACAAAACATTTTAAAACAATGGAAATGCAGCAGAATATACTCTATTTCAAAAAAATCAGAGTTTGATGAAAACTTCAATAATACATAACCTATTAGTTTAATTGAATATACTAAAAAACTATATACTAAAATCCTTACTAACAGACTATCATATGTACTAACAAAACATCAAATTCTCAACCCATATAACTATGTCACAATTTCTGGTAATTCAACTAACAACTTAATTTACATACTCAATAACTTTCTTAAAGATGCTAAATGTACTAAAAAACATATCTGGATTCTATCTCAGGATATGAGTAAAGCTTATGATTCTATTAATATAAAATCTGTTAACCAAAGCTCTTGAGAGACTTAACATGCCTTACTAATTAGTTAATATACTTACTAATCTCTTATGTGATTAATCTTACCAAATTATTACCAAACTTAGACTTACATCCTTATATGAGATACAGAATAGTATAGACCAAGATAAAACCATAACCTCTCTTCTTTGATGAATCTACTACAATTCTTTAATAAGCCATATATATAATAAATACACTAGCTATACTATTACAACCAAATGGCTTACTCAAATCAGTCCCAATAGATATCAATCTGCTACTGCCTCTACATCTGTATTGGCATATATGAATAATACACTATGGCTTGCAAACTCAATAGAATAACTTTAAGCAATAGTTCAAACAGCTGCATCTTTCTATACAATGACTTATATAAAAGTTAATCCACATAAATTCTTTTTAACTCAAATACCAAATCTACTATACATATCAATTTCATGAACCAATTGATTCAAGCACAATCAAACAACACTCCTTTTAAATTCCTAGGCTGTTGGTTTACAGCTGCTTTACAATATGCAACACAAACTAAACTAATACAACAAAAAGCACTTGAACTCAATAATATACTTAAAACTAAAAATATTACAAACAAACAAGCTGCTTATATTATTAATACTGTAATTATCCCAACCTTAGAGTATCATATATACATATAGTATTATCATATACAATATGCAACCAAATCATATCACAATATCTTATTACAGTAAAACATAAAGCTAAACTCTCAATATCTATACCAAATAGTATACTACTTAACCATAATATATATGGTATTAAAAACATATAAAATATACAAGCATAACATTATATATTAAAATTCCAACTTTATATTAATGACTCAAGTCTAATAGGCATTAGTACTCATATTTGACTCCAACAACTGCAAAACAATTTATGGTCAACAACTAACATCTTACAACATTCTCACCCATATATAGATGAACTTAACAAAAATACAACTACTTATAAAATAATACAATTGCTTAATAAATTTCTACTAACTTTCTTAGTCAACTCTAATATCTTTAGACTTTATACAATTCAACATCCATATACACCAATTGAACTATTTCTTACTACTCATAAACTTTATATACAATTCAAAAAACAACTATATATTAAAAAGATAATGTACCTTAAACAACTAACATTATATGATAACTCTGTATTATACCAGTACGATCACATTTTATGTTTAACATGAAATGTGGAGGGATGGTTCTGTTTAACTTTTTGGTCATGGCCTATGCTGTTTTTTGAGATTCCTAATTTAGTATAGGTAGTGATTTTTGTTTGTTCGTTTTTGGAAAAATTCGTTATGTTAATTGTGTTATGTGTTCGTGTATATACGTGTATACATGTGTGAATTTTAAGTTGTCATAAGTTGTTGCGTAGATCTGACATCATTGTAATCGAATGATCACCAGGGGTCAAATAGTTATTACTGGATCTGGGTAGTCTGAATTTATTATGTGAATTGAGAATTACATAATTCCCCTGTGGTTAAAAATATGGTAAATTGCCAAAATCTGTAGAAGTTAAAAATATTTTTTATTTGTTAAAAATAAAATTGTGCATTTTAATATGCAACAAAAATTAATTTGCTTTGCGCTTTGTGCTTTGACATACTAAATTTATTTCACACTTTAACATATCACTGTCAATTATTCATCGGTTTTTATGATAGTAAAATATATAAGCCGAATCGTGCTGATAATATACCTACTGAGAACATAAAGCGAATGCATATGACGTTATATAATGCAAATGATGTAAAATTATACCTATGCATATATTTATCTCAAAACCAGCTAATGCAATTGCTATTTTATTTAATCACTGAATAAATAATTTCTGTGTCCCTAATGTTGGTAGTTGATGTCTCTTGGAAACTTTGTAAAGTATAGCTTTGAAAAACTTAGCGATTAATTAGGTGTAAATTTTTTAATGAATGCATAAAGTGTGCGCATTATCGATTGTCAATACTTGAATAATTTACAAGTGCTGGCTAACCTTAACACAAATGCAAGTACAATAATATCTTTGATGTTATTATATTATTGGATATTACCTGATTTATAGTTATTTGTGTTATATACTCATGTATGATAATTAATAAGTACTTATGATGTCTAATTATTTTTTTTTTTTTTTTTTTTTTAATGTTAAGGTGAGTACATGTGACCCAGGATTTTACTGATAGTATAAGTTGGCCAGCGCCTGTACATGTACAGACAC
>CAJVQA010009564.1:0-12013 GCA_910591915.1 Cetraspora pellucida | reverse complement strand
TGGTGGTTGTTTCATCCAAATTGGTTCGGTACATCAAAAGTTATGATCAAAAATATGTAAAACTCTTAATGTTAACACTATTTAGCATTATACTGCTGAAAAGATATTATAAACAGTTTTAATAAGAATTGAAATTGAAAAATATGAAAGGAAGTTAATAAAAAAGAAACAAATCATTTTTAGTAATTTTTTTTTAATTTTTAAATTTAGATAACTCAACAACTATATAATCAAATTTACTAAAAAATTTTTTATTTTAATCTTGAAATTATTTAGAATTAAAATAAAAAAAATTTATTAAATTTAATATAGTTAAAATATTTAAGCTTAAAGTCAAGAAAACTTTTACTTAGAAAAAATTTGTCATTTTTCTATTGACTTACTCCCATATATTAAAAAATTATATTTTTAAAAAATAACAAAAAGTTAAAAAAAATTATTAAAAAAAAAAGTTATAAAAATAATTTATCTAGATCAAAAAAATGAAAAAGAAATAAAACAAATACTAAAATATGAGAAAAAAAAAGTTAAAATTTAAGAATCTACAATAATTTGTTTAAATATCCAAAATACTCAGAAATTTGATCAAGTGGATGAGATCATAGATGACATCACAAATCTGTTTTCTATTAATATCAATCCAGTACTCTCACTTTTCTTGATGATGAATTACCTTCAAAGAAGCCTGAAGCTGAAGTAACATATAAATTCATTAATATATGAGTACTATCTAGGAATGTTATATGACAATAGCACTTGATAACAACACAGACAATTTAAAAACATGACCAAAAGGCATTACTACATCTCTGCTATACAAATATATGATGTGTTCTTAAAATATAGCATCAAGCAGATTTATTGAACAACCAAGCTAGAGTTCACAGACCTGCAAAAATTGAAGTTGCATGAACTTCAACAGTTTACGAAAGAAGATCATGCATAGAATGTATGACCTAAGTAGGAAAGAAATGTAAGACCAATATATTGTGACCAGTTACGTGAAAAATGTATGAAATGTAATAAAAGCAATTAATTATATTTGTAATTGAAATTATATCTTTCCAATCTACTCATAATTTAATTTTTTTTTTTTTTTTTTTTTTTTTTAAAGAGTGACGTCTATGGCTCATGATTTTTTTATTAAGACTTACAACCTACAAATATTGTAGGGAGGTATTGCATTTTGCATATCAATGAGGCTACAATTAGCCACTCATACAACTTTAGTCATTGTTTATTTAAAGGTTCCGCCTACTGGTTACCTACTAATTGCCATACCTGAAACCTGCCTGTGAGTTTCCTATTTAAAGTCTCTGATTTTCAATATTTTTTCTGTAGTACCAACTTAATTTTTTAATAATGGACCTTAAGGTTACTTTACCCTCGACGCAAACTCTACCGAATGGAAGTAGATCCCACAACTACACCTATTTGGATTTATGACACCAGAGGTGATTCCATATTAGGTAAGGCCAATCCTTTCCACAAACATTGATGACATTCTCCACAGTTCTCACTATAGTAGTGCCCATGCTCTGCCATACTGGTTTCCTTCCGGGAATTCCTTAGATCAAATATGTACCTTCACTTGGACTTCCACAGGACTTCGCATCCGATTATAGGCTCCATTTTTGGTTATAGAGAATTTTACCTCCAGCCAGACTCGAACCGTTGACCTTGTCTGTGGAGGGATGAGAGCTTAACAACTAAGCTATGGGACTCAACCCTACTCATAATTTAATTATGAAATCAATTTGTTGATGTAAACGAAAAATTATGAAGATGGAATTTATTAGGAAATTCACAAGTAGATGAAAAGTACAAGAATAAAATATAATTTTTACAAGTATAAATACATAAAATGATAAACGTAACTAAGTAATTAGGAAACTTACTAAATTACGAATACTACGAATAATGTGAAGATCAAATTTTCTAATTTAAATATTGGCTGAATTCAATTAATTATTTATTTAGTGAATGAATAATATAAAACAGAGATTTAAACTATGTTAAAGAGATGCTTCTTGATTCAAAATATCTGTCTTATCTATCAATAGTTTTATTCTTTCATCACGTTCTAGAACCCTTTCTATAAAGAAAAATTCAATTTAAATATCATTTCAAATTTTACGAAAGATAATTTATGAAAAAGCATTAGAAATATTTACCAATATTGTGCACCATAACATCTTTAACGTGCTTGATTTCTCCATGTACTTTTTGGCTTCGTTGAAAGTATTTCTACAAAAGACAAATATATACAAGAAAGAAAATATAAATTATTCTTGAAGGAAAAAAAAAAAGGATAGTGATCTAGCTGATCTACCATTTGCTTTGCAATAACTTTAGAAAATTCTGTTAAATCAGAAGAAGTTTCTTCGTCAATTATCTCCTTAGAATAAGTGGCCAAAAACTTTTCCTTAATGTGTTGCAAAAAGGAAAATGGAAACCGTCGACCAAAGCCGTCATCTGCCTGCACATATATGTAACACCATCTTTGCAAATGTAGTGGAATAGTTTTTTTTCATAATAAAGATAGTAACAATAAAAATTGATATTTTAATACTTGCTAGATTTTTTAAAGCATTAAAAACATAACAATCTATCTGTCATAAACATAATTGATAGAATAGTATCTTTTCAGCAAAGAACATATTTTTTTTGAAACAGATTTTTTAACTAGATAAATTTCAAACTGCTTATGGGCTCGTAATATCTGTAAATAAAATACATAATTTTATATAAACAATAATCACGAATACCAGTAATGAAGTGATGAAATTACGAAGTGTATGGCTTACCAGAGAAAGAAAAGATGTACGGATCTAAAATCTAATTTCCGAATGGTCAACGTGAACATAATTGTCACATCTTATATATTCTTTACCCACTATTAAAATCACCACGAACTTATACTATAAAATCTTGAACCCACTCGTTGTTGAAATCTTTATCATTATTCATCATTCATAAAAACATATTTAATCATAAGGAAATTTCTATTTTTACCTGGTCAAAATAACCTCCCCTAAAATTTAAGATTAGTGCGGGCCAAAACTATGTAACGGCTCGCACTAACCCTAAATTTAAGGAGGGTCAAAATAGAATTTCCCTAATCATAATTATTTAGTAAGGTTTTGTGAGATTCATCAACATTCTAACTCTAGCCAACACTAACAATTTATCATAGCTCAAGCTTTATCAATAATTCATGAAATTGGTCTATAAGTAATATAATCATGACTAAATTTTCTTTTTTTTATTATTTTATTTATATATATTGTAATTAAACATATTTATTGACCCAAATGAAGCTTTCCGTTCCTGGTTTTAGCGCGACTACATCGCGCAGCTACCTAATTCGTGTAACGATTAAATTATAAACCAAAAATTAAACTCGATTTAATTTTGGTGTTAGAAAAGGTTATAATCTAAGCTAAAATTTTGCAAGGAATCTTTTCTATTAAAACCCCGGAAATGTGATTTATAATCAAATTTCGAGATATCAACATACCCGTGCATAAACACCCTGTGTACAAATAGTAGTTGACTATTTAATATTGTAAAAAATTATATTTAATGTTAAAAGTTAAAGTTAGCTTTAAATTAAATATATTTATAAAATATTATTTTTGATTTTTTTTAAATCAGTAATATTTATTTTAGGGTCCAAAAGCAATAATATTAAAATAAAATTTAAATAAATAATTTTTTTTTGAATACATATATCATACGTATAATATAATATACATAAAACATCAAGTATATATTCTTACACATTATAAAGATAAATCACGCAATTCGTTTTCAAAGTACTTTAAAGCAATGAGTTCCTATATTTAGATAAGTACCTTTAAATTTAAATAATTCCAATTTCCTTAACGTTAATGGTTTAGTCAGCTAAAATAAAATTTATTCACCAGATCAGGTGCACAAATATTTACTTTATACGTACAAATCTGTTTAGATTCTATATCACTGTTTGATTTGGTTAGAAACCAGTGTACGAAAATTCTATTACGTATAAAATGCCGGTAATTTCATTTAATTAGAACGATCTCCGGCGTAGTTTTAGAGTGTTCGGAAATGTTTTAATATACAATATTATTTTTGCAGGAGTTTCTAAATTCGTTTACCGAAAAAATAAGCAGGTTACGACACGCCAAAATTTTGTACACCAGTTATTAAGCGTATTTAACCTTTTTTAGTATAGTTGTGATCATATTGATACTGGTCCTTGCTCGGCATGTTATGCTGTACGACTAATCTTATCGCCTTTTGAAGTGATTGTTATTGCGTAATTCTATTGATGTTTATTTGTGATAGCCTTAGGCGTTTAAACATTTTTTTGCTATGATGTACGTATATATGTACGTACGTACGTACGTACATGTGTATGTCGCAAATGATGAGAATGTCAATTAATGTGTCTGTAATAATCGAACGATGTCAATTGTTAGTTAATATGATTTTAAATACATACTTTCATATTAATATTATTGTAAATATGATTTTCTTAATTCAATTTTACCTATTCAGCCTGATTTCACTACAATTTTTTCTACGCCACTTAAATTTTCTTTAATATGTATTTAATTACACATTGTTTTACTCTTTCAATTGTAAATATATAGTTTCTCTTAAAATTACAGCATATAATTACGTATTATTCCTACAAAATCGACATTGTCTCAAATGTCTCAGGTGACAGTCTTGACGTCTCATTTGAAAATTTAAACTATCACCCATCACAAGCAACTGAGGTACGTACGTACGTTGGCTTATTGCTTGTAAAAGGGAAAAATCTGAGGCACAAAAAAAAAAAAAGAAAAAAAGAAATTTGATTATATGTTACATGTCGTTATCGATATTTGATAAGCAAATACAATGATTATCATTAATAAACATTTATTATGATTTGAAAACATTTAAAATTTTAATTTGATATATACGTAACGATCACCCCATTTTAAGGCTTTCAAAATTTATGTTGTGCATATAACTGTATAATGTGAACAATACAACAATTGTTTGAATCTCTGGAACTCCGTCTCAAAAATCCTAAAAAGTAATTCAACGTCTAATATATCGTATGATGTAATGATAAACCGCCATTACAAATTAATTCATTCATTTAAGTTTTGGACTTTCATGGCAATTAACGGCGTTGTATCTTTCTTTATATGGGAAATTTTTACGTAAGAAAATTAAATAATGACATTTAGGTTTATAAAAGCATCAATTTTTTGTTCATTTTTCTCATGTTTGATAATTAATTCTTAAAGAAATATTCAACAAAACGAAACGTAATTATATAAAATGCGTTTAACCTCAGAGCCTAAGTATCCATCTGTTTTTCCTATTCGAATCAACTTAGTACCAGGTTCAATTTACATAGCAAATGTGACTGCGCTTACTACTGGTGAATTATTAGTAAAAGCATTAAAAAATCGAATTGGAAATGGTACCTCTTATAAATTAATATATCATAATCAAGAAATTTCGGATTCAAAGACGCTTGAAAATATTGGAGTAAGGGTAGGTGCCATAAGGTAAAGATTTACGAGATTATACTTATCAATACAAAGTAAGTAATTAATTAAAATTTTAACTTTAGGAGGGTGGTTTAATAGAAGTAAAACATGATAGTAACGAAGATCAACCATTTGAATTAATAGAAGAATCCATACTAGATTTTTCTATAAAGAATAATTTTATAATTTTTGTGAAAACTCAAAAAGGACATACAATTGATTTATACGTGAGCAACTGTGACACTATTTATATAATTAAATTAAAAATTCAGGGTAAAGAAGGTTTTCTTGCTGATAAACAGCGTATCATTTTTTCTGGCAGAGAATTAAAAGATGAACATACTTTAGATTATTATAATATTAAGAAAGAAGATACGTTACATATTGTTGCTAAAATTCGTTGTGAAATGTTTTATGCGACAAGTGGTCGTAAAGATTTTGATGTATTACCACCACTTACGCAATATACGCTGACATCTGAAAATCATTTACAAGGTGGAATTAACACGGGTATTTCTTGTAATTTTTGTGGTGAATTTGAATGGGAAGGTGCAAGGTTAATAACATACTAATTTTATATAACCTAATTATAATTATATAAATATAAAATTATATATATAAATAATTATATATAATTTTATAAAATATATATAATTTTATAAATTTATAGAAATTTATATAATTATATATAGTTGTATATAATTATATATAGTTATTTATATATATAATTTTATATTTATATAATTATAATTTTTATCATATGATTATACAATTTCATTAATAATATCTTTTTTTATCATGTTAACAGATATAAATGCTCAGAATGTCCTGATTATGATTTATGCTGTGATTGTATTATGATATCAAATTTACTTCATGACATACAGCATGAATTTCAATTTATAAATCCTTTATATCCTGATAATTCATCAGCAGACATTTCAAAAGATTCCACCTCATCCATAAGAATTTTTCCAATACTTCCAACAAAAAAAGATGATTTATTAGTTCTATTACGTGAGGAAGAGAAACGAAGATTTTCACCTGAAATCCAACAACAATATTATAACGTCGGAAGTGATCCTAAAAATGATAGGGATTGGATTGATGTCACTGATCAGATTCAATATGACTTGGTTAGAGAATTTGGCTACTCAGATGAGGCGGTGCAATTATTACGACGTGCTTCTCAACTTTATAAAGGTAAATATACAAATTCAATTTCTTTTTATTTATTTTTTTTGTGCTCAAATCAATTGACCTTTGATACATAAATATTATAAAATTTTCAGATGATCCTGCATTTAGTAACACTCAAGTATATGTTCGCAATAACATCTCTCAAATTGGTAATCTCACCGAAGGAATGCAAGCTCCTGATTGCTCTCTAGTCTCCTTAGAAACATCTGCAACCACAATTCCTTTAATTTCTTTGTCTACACTTGTTCGACCGGGAAGGCCTCTTGTTCTTCTTGGCGGATCATACACCTGTCCTTTATTTCGATCCATATCTCATGTGCTTAATGACATATATAAGAAATATAGGTCATATGTAGATTTCTATATGATTCAAATCCGTGAAGCACATGCAAGTGATGTCTGGCCTATTGGAAATATTGTTGCCGTCAAAGAACATGTCACGTTAGCTGATCGCTTAGCCGCTGCACGTGAAATGGTCAGATCAACCCAGCTGGAAATTCCTATATTAGCCGATACTATGGATGATACTTTTCTAAACTTGTATACGCCGTGGCCATTCCGTTTTTATATTATTTTGGATGGCATTCTGAAATTGGTTGGAATGCCTAAAGAAGCACGTTATGATACGACTGACTTAGTCGAGTGCTTGGAAACTTTATTAGAGGATAAAAGTTAACAAATAAATTCAACTTTTGAAGGACTATAATATTTTTTTTACTATCCAATTTTATTATTATTATTTTTTAGATATATAATACGTATTATGTTTTTAACTTGTTCATATGATATAAAAGTATAGATGTTATTTTTCAAAAATTCCAAATCCATATAAAAGTTTGATTTAAATTAATTTAGTATTAACATTAAATTATATAAAATACATTTTATTATTTATTAAAGCCTTTAAAATAAACTCGAAATGTAGCCATTAAGGCTAAATTTTTATTATTATTATTGTAAATTATGCATTTCTACATAAACTTTTTTTTATTACTTTCAACCTAGTTCTCAATAATAAACCAGATTTGTTACTGCCTATTACATAGTAGAACTTAGCTTAAAACTCGAATAACTGAATGAGCCAAAAAAGACTCGTAAGGATTTTATTTACAACGATACGTATTAAAAATGTGACTAAATATAACACATATACGTATATGTCATTCTATCACTTGTTTTATGTTCTGTTGTAAACTAGATTTTGAGACAAAGAGCCATATTTGTTTTCTAAACGATTTCTAGTTTGACAATTAGTAAAATTTAAAAATAATAACCATTTTTATTTACTTGATACACTTATTACGTATGTTATACTTGATTTATCCACAAATTGTACCTGACTTTTTGAGGTAATAAAGATCCAAGTCTAGAAATTTTTCGTTCATAATTTTTAAATTATTTGATTTACTTCATTTATATTTTTCATGTGCGAATAACAATTATAACCTAATAATATTTTATCAAATGTGTTACTTTTGTTTACTATATATTTATAATAGTAACAATATGTACATTATACTAGACTTAGTGAAGAAAAAAATTTATGGCTGCAAATATTTGTGAACTCATATTACGTAATTCTTCACTGTTTAGTAGATCATACGATATTTCCTTGGTATAATCGTGACAAAACTTTGTTGTGTGAATTTGGAATTTGTTTAATTGTTACCATTGTTATAAACGTTGGGAATCAATCATCTTTTAAACTTTTAACAATATACCTTTTTACATTAAAAAACATAAACGTCTGTTACATTTGCCAATCAAATAATTGCAACATTGTTATGCAAATTGGTTTGAATCTAATAGTTGTTCACTGTAACACCTGACCATCCTCTGATCATAACTCTCGCGCCATTTAACTAAATATATTCTAAAATATGCTAGATACTGTATGCCCGTTTATCTCCTTCTGGCTGATCTTTTGGAAAAGGCGTATCATCATAATACTGTAATATAGTTAATGTATACGATTAGATAAAAAATTATATAACCTGTTTTTTTTTTATTTTTAATAGAGATCATTTCAACCAGTAAGTCGTTAGATGTAAAATATATCTGATGTTTAATACAGATTTCAGGTTTCGCATACAACTCCTATCAAGAATATTTTAAATATTTATTTATTACTGATAAGGGTGTACGAAATTGGTATGCAAAACCTGTAATTATCATTAATTATCATCTTTATATATACAATATTTATTGCGTAAAATACTGTGTAAATTACGTATGACTTTTTATTGCAGTTAATTTCAATTTATGAAATAACATATATTATAGGAATTTGGGTGTTCCCAGATCTCGACTCAGTCTCACACATACACCTGTAACTAGTTCTGTAGTTAGTTACGGCTTAAGCCGTAACATCATCGGGTCAATTCGCTTGCACCTCTACACCAGAGCGATATCACGACAACCACATAACCAAATCTAACCGAAGTTGTTTTGTTTTAATTCTATAGTTATGTTGTGCCTCAGATGTCAATCGTCAAATGAGGTGCGTAATCTATTGATCGGTTATTCGATCGTTATCTGGGTACCTAAGTTATCACTTAGACAACAACAATTATTATTTATACGTAAGCATGTAGCAAAATTACTAATTTTAATGACCATTTTTCAAAAACATTTATGTTATTTCGTTCGATTTATGTTTTATTTTTGAAAAAGTATATTCGTTTTTGTTTCTACATGACCTTTAGTATGTAATATTGTTGTTATTCAAATTAAAAGAACTATCTATCTATCTATATGTTTTTTTTTAAAAAAAAGTTTACAGTTCAAAATAATAACTTATCAAAGTTTTTAATTAAATACGCGAAATAATGACTTTAAAATTTTGGGCAATGATTTCAAATAATATCAAAGATTATAGCTAGTAAAATTAAAAAAATATTTCGTTACTAAAAAATAAAATAAAAATAATAGTAACACTTATTATAATTTAACAATCAAAAGTGTTTACTTTAGATAAAATCTTATAAGTTTTGTTAACTCTACATATTTCGAATATAATATAATAATATCTGTATACAGTATGTTCATCAATACCTTAGATAACTATCGAGGTACTTCGGATGACCGATCAATAGGTTATACACCTCATCTGACAATTTTGTCTCTCATAGAGGTGGTATTTAGCAATAAATACAATGAAATACAATTATGGGTATTCTGTCTCTGCTGCTTCGTGCAAACTTCCTAGATCAACGCAGAATTCAAGAGTATCGATAAAGTGCAATAAGCATAAAAGTACAAGTAAAAATACCAATCAAAGTCATAAATGCAAATAAGTGTGCCAATAAAAGCGTAACCGTGTGCGACGTTAACCCAAATTCGAACTTTTCCGCAACTATCATCCCGATAGGCCACTTACACTAGATTTGACTGTCGTCCGACAGGCCAAATCCGAACCCACTGTGAACAATAAAACAACCAATTTCTGTGACTGTCGTCCGACAGGTCACGCATTTGGCTGTCGTCCGATAGGCCAGATTTACTAAAAACAGAATTCAAAACAATCTTACCTCCCGGCTTACCACCAATACTTATTAGGGCATCCCCGAGGGTGGGAAAAACCAGACAAAGTCGTGTTAGCAGAAAAAGCAGAAATTACTTTGTCTGGAAAAAAACCTTATCCTCTTAAATATGCCCTAACGATTACTAATCATAAACTAATCAAAAACTACGTAATTTCGTCGTTACTCTAATAAACTCTAACGACGTAATTACGTCGTTACTCTAATAAACTCTAACGACATAGTTACGTCGTTACTCCAATAAACTCTAACGACGTCATTACGCCGTTACTGCAACTAACTCTAATGATCACCCGATCAAAAAGACTATCCAACTGTGTAGTCAATCCCTCAACGCTTACAAATGAATATACTCCCCCAATACGTAACCATTACGATAGGCTCTATCATTAATCAAACAAAACTACGTCATTACTCTCTTGAATCATGCCCTACAAATTATGCAATCAATCACGATACCATTACTCAATTAATTAATTACACTCCGTCGATTCGAGACAAAAAGCTGCTCCAATACTTTCGTATCGGGCTGCCAATTGATATCTGAGGTGCTTCGGTTATTACCTGAGGCAAGAATCGACCTGATGCACAACAGATACACGTATTGTCGTCCCGGAAATCGGCGAGTCTGTCGCTAAACTAAGCCAACTCTCGTGTAACCTACGGCGGCTAAGTCGAAACAGGCGTGTTAGATTTGGCGAGTGGATTATCGTCCGTAGGTAAGTACTGGTTTATTCTCTTGAGTCTTTCCTTCAACCTATTCTTATCCTAATTCTTATCTTCTCTATTGTCTCAACCGGGATTTCACTACGTCGAATCGGGGTTGGAGCTCTTCTTTTTTCGTTACGGTTTACTGGGCACGTAACTATGGCGAGCGATCAATTACGGGTTTAGTTTATTTGTCACTCGATCACTACAACTAAAACACTACGAATACACCCTATGGGATTTGCCCTGCTGCTCACGTGGTCACCAGCTAATTCTGTAGTATCGTACCCTCTTTTCCTTTTCCTTTTTCTCTTTTAAGTTGCTAATTCAATGCATTTCGTTTACTCTACTTACTTCCTCCCATTACCCATCCGACCTTATTTTGATATCCGAGTTGCTCACCTGGGCTATCCTCTGTACCTATTACTTTCACAATCCCTTTCCTCCCAAATCTTGTGGCAGATGGTTAGGCCCTATCAACAAAACTAGACTTGCGTCGAGCTAGCAGCAAAGACAAAAGAGGAAGAACTATTTTCCATTCATAGTTTACTTATATAGCCATTTTCGATGACCTCATACTTACCACACTCTATTCAATTAAACTAACTACTCAACTCTCTTACCCACGATAACCTCATCACTCAATCAATCACTCGATTATACTCTCTTACTAACAATCACTTACCCAATAATAACGTCATGGATGACTGACGTGATCTCGTGACAAATGACTGTCCCGTGACTTCGTTCACGGCATTTCATTGTTGGGGTGAACGGGTATTGTTAATGATGGTATTTATGAAGGTTACTAGTTCTTATAAGACAGCAATTTCACTTGTATTATGGGTCAGGTAGGTAGTTTATGTTTCGAAATTGTAATCTCCTGGGCGAATTGTAGAGATGGGCCACGCGCGGGATCCGTATGGAATCCCGCGAGGGATTTTTAATGAGATTATTTGGCCTGCATTAGCATATCATCTGGCCTGCATTAAATATCATCCGGCCTGCATTAACATTAATGGG
>CAJVQA010009563.1:0-12013 GCA_910591915.1 Cetraspora pellucida | reverse complement strand
CATTACAGGTATCCTAACCCAACCGTTAGTAACAGTTGCCATAATACAAATATTACATAGGTGATTATTCAAATTTTCGCTGTCGATGGGATTTGAACACCCAACCTACCACTTGGAGGGTTGACAACCTGACCATTTCACTAGGTCGCCACACCCCTATTAATTCATCTTATAATGAAACACATATATATTTTTTTAATAACACTCTTTTACCAGATCACATTATTATTACTCCTTATCTTCTTCCTATATTCTGCAATCTTGTTCTTAAATCTAACTTCTTTAATCCTACTTCTATCTCATCTGATTTATTTTTTGACAATCATTCTTCAATCTCTAATTGTAATTCTTTCTCACCTTCATCAAATTCAGCTCTATATCATCTTAACTTAACTATTGTTAAACATAATATTAGAGGCTTTAATGATCCTACTAAGAGAGAAGCATGACAGGATTATTGTCTCAATCACAACATATCTATTGCAAGCATCACAGAAACAAAAATCACTGACAAATCTAATCTCTTTTTCTGCAATAACAACTTCTTTACTTATTACTGGTCTAATTCTCCTACCTCTATAGAAGACATTACTATTATGATTCGCAACTATCTTAAACCTCATATTCACAGTATTCATACTTATCCTAGAGGTGCTATAGCACTTGATATCTTCTTTCGAAGTAATATCAAGCTTCGCATCATTTTAGTATACCTGTCATTAACTGATACTTCTATTTGCAATCAAACCCAAAATAAAGTAATCAACTGGATTCAACAAGCCTCACAACTTCATATTCATTCTATTATTCTTAGTAACTTCAATATACAGGATAATACTCACAGCTTTTTTTCTAAATATAAACTTATTAATTTTCTTAATAATTCTAATATGTATGATATTGGAGTTTACTTTAATAACAAACACTTCACCTGGTCTAACAATACTAGCAGTAGTCATATTGACTACATCTGGACTGACCAATTCAATATACAATTTCTTCTTTCTTACAGTCTTGATAATAGTCAAACTTCTATCTCTAGTGATTATCTAATTCTTTTCTCTACTTGGACTTTTCTATATGCTTATAGCAAACCTATATATAAACATACTGACATTAACTACTGTATTTTCAACTACAAAGTCATGTCTACAGAAGACTAAGAATCTTTTGTAAATACTTTATTTAACAACTTCTATTATATAAAACTTCTACCAATAATAAAATTCATAAGAGTATTGAAACCACTTGGCATAAAATTCAATGCTCTATTATTTACAGTACTACCTATACTATTCCTAACAAAATCTCTCACAAACATAGCTACAACCATCAATACTAACCTTATAGTACTCTATTATACCTATCTCTCAAAAAACTTGGTCACATTATTAAACTTGTTAAAAAACTTATTTAACATTCTAATATCTTCTATATTAATTAAAACAACTTTCAAATTAACAAACAGTTACAATATAACCTTCAATTACTTACTTCTACTGACTCAACCTTTATTCAAACTTGGCTTCAACATGCTTACTCAATCTGGAAACAACTTTTTCATACCTGTCATCTTGAAAACTCTCTTTTACTTTGACAACAAATCAACAAAACTACTGACAAAAAATGTGTTAATCTTACAACACATCCTACTTAGACCATCAACAGCATTCTTAATTATTACCATCAACCTGTTTATTTTACTAATATAAAACTTTCTCAAGAGCTTATTACTGACCTACCAATTATTAAACAATATGTTTAATCCTATTTTCAAGACTGAATAGCATACAGACCTATCAATCAAACTCTCTTTAATAATTTCTGACAACAACACTACCTCCTACCCTCTCACATTAATTTAACTTGGTATCATTTCCTCAATTCTCCTATTACTAATAATGAACTTACAAGAACTTTCTCTCAATTATCTAATAACAAAGCCTGTAGTCCTATAGGCATTAGTTATAAAATGCTTAAACATATTAGTCCTTTATGTACTTCTGCTATAATTGCTCTTTTTAAATGTTGCTTTCTTGAAAACAAAATTTCCAAGCAATAGAAACATAATTGCATTTATCCTATCTCTAAATGAAATACTTTTGATGATAACCTTAATCTTACTCGACCTATTAGTCATGTTGAACATATCTGTAAGCTTTATACCAAAATCCTTACCAATCGACTTAGCTCTGTATTTTCAACTTATCCTATTCTCTCACCTTTTAATTATATTGCCCTTTCTAACAATAATACCTCAATCTCTATTTATATTCTGAACAATCTAATTGAAGATGCTTCTTGCAATTATAAGGACATTTGGTTACTTTCACAAGATATGAATAAAGCTTATGACTCTGTTAACTTTACTCTCTTCAAACATGCACTCTCTTGCCTCTTACTTCCTTTATTCACTATTAACATTTTCTCTGATCTTCTTACTAATTATTACAATTAAGTTATAACTAATCTTGATTTAACTTCATCCTATTCAGTTCACAATGGTATTGACCAAGGTGAAACTATTACTCCCTTGTTATAGTATATTTACTATAATCCATTCATCTCCTATATATACTCAAACATTTTTGGTTACAAATTACGATCTTCTTGAACTACTAACCTTAAACTTCAAACATCTAACTCATTACAAAAACAATGTTCTATCTTGGCTTATATAGATGATACTCTTTGGATTGCTTCATCACAATCTGAACTATCACATATATTATCTATAGCTAAATCCTTTTATACTATAGCCAACATCCAAGTCAATCCTTCAAAATCTATTCTGGTTACCAACAATCCTTTATCTCACTATATACCTATCTCTTATAATAACCATCTTCTTCTTCTTCATTCTTCTAAAATACCATTTAAATTTTTAGGTTGTTGGTTTACTTTAGACAACAAACAATTTAAATAAACAAAACTACTTATCTCTAAATCCTCTTAATTAATTCAAATCACTAAAACCAAACATATTACTGACTTACATACTTGTTATATTATTAATACAGTAATTATTTCTATTCTTGAATACTGATTTCAAAATATCATAATTAACTAACCAACTTGCAATAAAATTTTTATTTAGCATATTGGCCTTGTCAAACTCAAAGCTAAACTTTGTTATACAATACCTTTTAGCACCCTTCTATATTTACAAATTTATAATATTAAACATATTTGGAACATTCAACTGCAATACCATATTCTTAATTTTATTAAATAACTTAATAATTCTGACCTATTAGGCACATCTACTCATATTTGAATTCAACAGTTACAAAACAATCTTTGATCTCCAACTAGCATTTTCTCTCATCCTAACTCAATTATTGATGATCCTAACCACCTAACTACAAACTTTAAAATTATACAACTTATCAAACATATTGGCTGGACATTCTCAACTAATCCAATCTACAACATTCCTTACACTTTATATGATAGAACTATTTCTCTTGAATTTCTCCTTTTCTTTCATTCTAAATATTCCATTTTCAAAAAACAACTTAGATATCACAAACTTCTTTTTCTTGAACAACTTACCATCTATGATAATTTATATTTATTACATTGGCAACATATTTCTTCCAGACTAAACAAACTTCCTAAAGATATTATACCTTAATGATTTACTACTCTTGAGAACATTACTACTAGCTATTCCTATAAATATACATTATATAATCATTTTAACCTACCTTAGTCAAACTACTTTTCTTATACTACTGGCTACTTTAGCTCTAATACCAAACCCTAACTACTTACTGTTCTCAATAATCAAATTATTGTTAGCAAGACCAGAAGGCACAATAGGCCTACAGGTCTTACTCTTATCACTTACTAGCACTGTTCATTTCAGTTTCAGTTTTCTAACCTTTATTCTACTCTACCTTTTACTACCACTATATGCCCTGGATGTCATCTTAATTCCAATACAATCACCAACAAGTGCACTATCTTCATTCCTACAAATTGACTACAAAATTACTTTGTCATATTAATTTTGACAAAACTCTTAACCTATATGCTAATTTTCTTGATATTGTATACTCAATAGCTATTCAACATCTCTTACATATTCCATCTTCTCCTTTATTAACAATCAATTTATAACAATTATCTGGCATCTTTCAGCCAGATCAACTTACTAACAGCCTATAGTCTATTGCTAATTCTAATCATAACCTAACTACTATCTTATTTTATATTAATAGTTTGGTTATTGAGCTTAGTATTGTAATAGAATTTACTTTTTTTTTCTATATTAGTATATATTGATTTTTAGCACTATATTATATTTTATATTTTTTCTAATATTTTTACATAGTTTATAGATTATTTTATTAGTTTTAATCATCTGTTTAATAGGTTAATTTTTATTTTATTAGTAGATTTCTTATAATATTAACGATATTATAATTTAGCTTGTTTCATTATGCCATATATGATCATGCGATATAGATGTTTGCGAATAGATTGTAACAGTATTTTGTCATGTATAGATTAGATTGTAACAATTTTCTATCGTATATGGTTAGATTGTAACAACTTTCTACCGTATGTGGATTAGATTTAATTTGGATTTACAATCAGAATTTCCTTGTAATTCTGAGAGAGGAAATTTTATTTCTGAGAAAGGGAATTTTTATCCATCATTTTTTATAAGACAAGTTCAAGAGCAAGAGCAAAAACAATTGCAATTGCAATTGATATTGAATTTGCTATTGATATTTCATATGATAAAATTTGACAATACCGACACAATAGTAAGCTGTTGTTAAAAAAGCTTCAAACAGCTATTTCTTTCATGTTTCGCTAAGAATAATTAACCCAATTCTAAGTTTTACCAATTTTTTTTTTTTCGCCGGAAATTTTACAAGACAGATGAATTGATAATCACAGATCGCCAAAGTTTATAACGAAAGACCATAGCGAAAGAATTTGATAACTAACTCAAATGCATAGAATAATGGTATGACTTAACCTGTTTAAGAGCTTGATCATTATTCTAAGAAATTAATGTGATGAAAACTGCTGATTTATAAAAAATTACTTGACTCGAGACTTTGTAAAAAATATTACATTGATCATCAGATTTTACTAATCAAGATTGATGCTTGTTTATATATTTCCCAACA
Source organism: Cetraspora pellucida (assembly GCA_910591915.1). NCBI lineage: Eukaryota > Fungi > Glomeromycota > Glomeromycetes > Diversisporales > Gigasporaceae > Cetraspora > Cetraspora pellucida. The sequence continues at coordinate 6,863 of CAJVQA010009563.1, read as the reverse complement.
TATAACTTGCTAATTATATATTCTTAGTATATAATTTGTTATATAAAATAAAAACTGCTAATAAAATAAGAAGCATTTTTAATATGTCTGTAATTTATAATTATTTCGTGATTTTTTTATTTGAATTATTATATAATTAAAACTGCTGATAAAATAAGAAGCATTTTTAATATGTCCGTGATTTATAATTATTTCATAATTTTTTTATTTTTGAAAAAAAAAAAATTTGATAAATTTAAATAAAAAATATTTAAAGACTCATACCGATCAATTTAATGTCAAATTTTTTTATACACCTGATTTTTTTTTTTAAAAAAAAAAAATGCCAGCCTCAGTTACCATCTTATATTATATAATGAATTATCGTAAATCATTTACCAATAAAGATCTTACAATCGTTGAAGCTTTGGGTATTGTAAGATCTCGAAGTTTAAATTCTCCTCTTAATGTTATCTTAATCGGATTTTACCTGACTAATACAATTCAAGAATTAAGTTTATCTGAATTTAAGAATGGAGATGTAATACTTGTAACTGGAAATTTTCGTATCATTGAAAATATAGATAATGATAACAAAAAATATCCAATATTAAAAGTAAGTTATGAAAAAATGCTTTTTTCTCTTAAAAATAAATAATATAATCATAAACACTTACATTATGTATTATATAGATTGTCTTAAATAATATCGTTTGTTTTAATGACATTGATCCTAATAACATACCTGCTTTTCCGATATTGCTCAATATGACAGCAGTGGCTCAAGAAGAACCAATAATTGATGAAGAAGATGTAACCATAAAGGTTTCATCTAAAAATTTTATTGATCAAGACTATATTAATATCAAGATAATGTGTTATTATTTTGTATACGCTCGACATTTGATGAATGTAATTACCTCTGTAAAAAAACATTTAGTAATTTACATCAACGGAGAGCTTATGATAACTGACAATGCTAACATAGTTCACATTCGAAGCATTTCTTTCCCTGAATATCAAAATTTGATTTTATCTGCTAGAGATTCGATTCATCTTACTTGGGAAACTAAAGATAAAGATAAAGATGACGAAAACAAATCGACCAATATTGCTCAAACCATTGCATCTAGAGTTAAAGGAAGTATTTGTTATAAAAAAATTACTCCTACCACAAAACCATATTCTAAACCTAATTTTCGTTCTATCCGTCCTAAAGTTACTGATTTATCAAATAAATTTTTAAATCAAAATTCAAATACATCTGAACAAACAACTTCCTCAGTTAATAACACTGAAAAAAAATAGATAAGTATAAATTTTCAATATTCGTATTTATTATTTTTTTTATTTAATTATTTTACCAATAGAAAAAATGTACTAAATTAATTCATCTAATTATATATTTTTAATTATTTAAGATAGATTTATTCTTATATATTCTTATATTTATTCTTATTATTATATTACCCTCTTTTTATTTTTCTAATTAAGAATGATTCTACTGTATCTATTGTCGTATCATTTGAATTTTTTTAGAAATAAAAAACTGTAAATAAACACTTAATAAATATCATGCAAAAAATAATGCGCATAACTATAATATACGATTTTTATTATCAGCTGATCACTGCGATCATGTAAAAATTACGCATATGATACTTGCTTAAATAACATAACAGCAAAATCGATATACCATTTTACCGCTATTTTTTTATTAAAAAAAATTAAAATAATAATAATAAAGAAAAAAAAAAAAATCTATACGAACATAAATAATGAGCATAATTATAATGTGATTTTATCATCAGCTGATCACTATAATTGAACGATCATGTAATAATTATGCATACAATACTTGACATATTAATATTACTATCTTACCACTATTTTTATTTATTAAAAATAATAATAATAAGGAAAGAAAAAAGAAAAAATCATTTCGATACATAAATAATGCGCATAATTATAATATCGATTTTTATTATCAGCTGATCATTTCAATTAAATGATCATGTAAGAATTACACATACAATACTTGCTTGAATAACATAGCAAAATCGACTTCTTAAATTTTACTAACTTACCGCTATTTTTTAATATGAATGAATAAATAAATATCATTAAATATTATGTTAAAATGTTAGTCAATCAATAATGCCATTTAACATGTCGAATTTTAATCTTTACTGAAAGAATCTTTTCTTATAATACAAAGTTGACATCAAAACAATATAAAATAGTTTGAAAGTTCAAAACTTAACAAACAATAATTTATTATAATTATTTAAATCAATTTTATAACAACGCAAATAAGAAATAAATAATACAATTGTTTAATAATTCACTTCTCTTAAAAAACAAATAAAACATGTCATTTAACGTATATAAAATTCTTGAAATTGAAGATCTAGAATATAATGAACAAATAATTGATTTATCATCTTCAAACAACAATGCTTCGCAATTCGTTAATCAAGTTAATTTAACTAACGATCTACCTCAAACAGAGGTAACACCGTGGATTGTATCTACAAAAATGAAAGAAATAATGACTGAATTCGAAAATACTATTTTGTCTCAATTCCTGTATGTTCCCTGTTCTATTTGCTCAAAGCTCATGTATTCAAAAAAATCAAGTTGGATTCAACAAGACCCTTCCGTTTCATATCCTCTCGCAAACTATATACCATTAGTTACAAATCCCATTCCACCAACAAATCGTATTGCAATATGTCAATTATGTAAATCAGATCCAAATCGTAATTACCCACTATATTTTGCACCAACACCAACAGAAATAGAATCTGTACTATTGAAAAAATGTAAATACCTATCACTTATTTTCTTACATTGCTCTCTTGGTAGAACACCTGGTGCAAATCCTTTTTCTGAGTATAGAACATTAGTAGACACTATGAATTATTCTCAAAATTTCTATTCATTGAGCATGTATTCGGGCTTATTGGGTGTATACCTGGAATCTTCATCTTCTATTCCAACTAAAATTCCACCCTGGTTTGATAATTCATTAACTAATGCTATTAACTGGCTTAAAGAGCATAATCTCTATATACACCAATATTTACAAATGCTTTCGTCTTTTTCAAATACAAATCCTCGACTTCCTGTAGCTACTCATTCGATAATTGATGAAAATACTCCTCTATTTCAAAAAGGTGATATAGTAGTTCCACACCAAAATTTTCCTACTGAAATTTACAACGAAGATGCAAATTATCGTCATCTAATAGCAGGGTTTATAATAAATGACAAAATAAACAAAATTCCTATTGCGTTAAATAATCCACACCTTGAAGCACTACTCTTCCAGAATTTATACCCCGATGGCCATAGACATTATTATGAAATGTGAAATTAACTCGAAAATATACGATAACATCATGATACCTTTGGAAAATATATAAAACATCGCTTACTTTCTAGAGATCATCGATTTCGTTTACATCATCACTGGCCAGCATGGGCATACTTACAATTAGAAAAATTTAGAAACTTTCAAAATACTCAATGATTAATTCGACAATCAAATATTGATGAAGCTTACCATCTACTCACAACCATAGAAATCATCGAACGCAGCACCTACACAGATGGATGGCGATATGATGAAGAAAAGACTACACCAATTCCCACATTCATTCGTACGGGCGATAGTTATTTTCAAAAAAAAAATAAGCACCTAAACACAATGATTCATGAACTTGGTCTCCTGACATTGTTTATAATATTGTCGATGGCTGAAGGTTCGTGGACCCATCTTCATAATATACTCATCAATACAGACAACCATGATTCATTACTAACAAACAGACCACTACATACAACCCTTCATTTTATTCACAGACTTCAAAATATTAAAAAGTCTGTCAGGAAAAATCCAGAAATCAGCGAGTGGGAAACTTATTCCCATTTTTTTGACAGAATAGAATTTCAAAATCATGGAGCAGCACACCTTTATGAAGTCTACTGCACAACTACAAGCATATTAGAAATAATAAATTTAAATACCATACGATCCACTCTCCCAGATCCTAATTTAGAACCCGAACTTTATCAAAGAGTTCTTACCTTTCAAACACATACTTGTAACTTTACATGTGAAGGACCAGCACCACCAGGATTAACATGTAAAAGAGGATTTCTATGCCAACTTTCTGAATATACATTCTACGATCCAAATAATTACAGGTATACCTATCGATGTCTAATACCAGAAAACCTATGGATAGTTCCATATCATGCTCCTACACTTATGTTATGGAATGCTCACATGAACATCCAATATATCACAAATAAAGGACTTGCCCATTATATAACAAAATATATCAGCAAATCAGAACCAACCTACCTTTTCAATATATGAGAACAATCACACTATCGAGAGTTTATTCATGCACGGTGGATGGGTTCAATAAAACTCATGTTTTTGTTACTTAGAGAATGTATTATAAACTTATCAGTACAAGTACAATACTTAACATCAGATCCTCCAAATATATGTTCCAAGGCAGTTATCCGCTATACATGATCAATTCACTTGACGATGATCCTTATTGGACTGATAAAATAGAAAAATATTTTGCTAGACTACACAATTCCATATTTGATAACATGATATATAAAACTTACTTTGAAACATACAATATCAAATCAACTCGTCCAACCCACTCTCTTCGAACAGTTTATCAAGATGATCTTGGGAATTTTATTGTTGAACGCACAAATCATATTCTCACCCGCATGTGATCCTTACGAATAGAGCATGGTGAATTATACTTTTATCAACAACTTCTACTAAGATTTCCATGCCGATCTGAAAATGAAATGTTGAGTAATTACCAAACTTACAAAGATCACTTCCTATCTCGATTCTCAAACATATCCCAATCAATACTTACACAAAATCACGAATTCATATTAAAACAAACAACACATGCACTAAATCAATTCAACTCCCTTATTGAAACAATAACATCATCTTTAGAATTAATTCTAACAAAAAACATCATAGACATAATAAAAATACAATTAGATTCTATAAAAATATTACCACAATTTTCAATAATTAACCCAACAATTAACCTACCACCAACTCAATACTATTGTTGACAAACAATAGCTAATTACTTGGGACCACGAAACAGGTCTTATTATCCTTTTTTTTTCATTATGAGCCCAGCAGGTACTGGTAAATCCTACATAATACATTTATTAATAGAAGATTTCAAAAAAATAGGCAGGAACTACTTATTAATGGCTCCAACTGGAATTGCTGCCCAAAACATTGGCGGTTCAACTATTCATTCCACATTACGAATCACCTTCAACGAACGAGGATTTCACACCCTTGCATTTCATGATGATGAATTAAATAATTTTCTTCTTCAAATCGATACTCTCATTATCGATAAAGCCTCCATGATATCAGACCAACTCCTGACATACATCTCTGAACTTTTCGAATTCCTACACAAAAACAACAATCCATTTGGAGGTATAAACATCATCTTAGTCGGTGACTTAGCACAACTACCTCCAGTCTCCGGTTCCTCTATCTATCAATCTCTAATATGGAAACTTTTTTACTCGTTATTTCTCCGTGAACCTCAGAGACAAAATCAGGACATAGAATTTTTCAACCTACTACAGAAAATCTGCATAGGTAAAATTGACAATGAAACATGGCACCTACTAACTCAGAAAAAAAACAATACTCTCCAATCATCTGAATTAAACACCACTCTAAACACCATATACATAGTAGGATACAGAGAAAATGCAGACCTAATTAATAGACTAATATGCATTATGATTCCTACACAAAAAAACAAATTCATGATCTCAAATTGTATTGACATTGTTAACAATCAAATATGCAACGATAACTCAAGACTTAACGATTTCAAAAACAAAACAAATTTACCTAAATCAATTAGGATCCAACCAGGTGCAAGAGTCATATTTCTTAATAACTTCCAATACCAACATCGAATAGCAAATGGCACCATAGGTGTCATTACAGACCTCGACCTAGACTCAGACCTTGTATATGTTAGCTTCTGCATAGAAGGAGCCATAATAAATGTTTCATTTTCTAAATTTACCTGTAATTTTAACATAAATGGCATACCTGCTAGCCATACCCAATTCCCAATACAAAACGCATTCGCCTTAACTGTCTATAAAACACAGGGGCTTACGCTTCCCGATGTATCATTAAATCTAAATAATCAAATATTCGCACCTGGACAAGCTTATGTAGCGCTAAGTCATTGCACTAAATAGGACCAAGTAAAAATACAATCATTAGATCATACCGCATTTATAACAGACCAATCCATGATAAAAGAATATGAATGTTTAGATCAAAAAGCCCGTGAACCATTACTATTAAATAGACCAAGCTCACATTTTTTTTAGCAAAAAAAAAATTTATAACTTAAAAACATACATATAAACATTTCACTATATAATACATAAAAAAAGACAATTACTTCATAAAATAAAATTAATAAAATTTCAAATTTATATATACCCTATTGCTATATATATTAAAATTGTATCAACGTCATAATAATTATTACATATATGTAAATAATAAAGATAATCTCCGCATCTACATATACGTATAACCACTTAAATCGGGCGGCGCAGCCGCCCGCATATGCAACTTTAGGTTTATTATAGCTAATAGTAGTTGAAATATCTAAAAATATAGTTGTTTAGTATTACAAGAGCCCTAACCAAAGGCCACAGGTCATGCTCCAGATGCCTCAGGTGCCCCAGAATACTCTAAAATGATGGAACAATTAATTTAATTATAGTTAATTAATATTTATTAATTATAATACAACATTTAC
>CAJVQA010009562.1:0-12014 GCA_910591915.1 Cetraspora pellucida | reverse complement strand
TTACAGGTATCCTAACCCAACCGTTAGTAACAGTTGCCATAATACGAATATTACATAGGTGATTATCCAAATTTTCGTCGTCGATGGGATTTGAACACCCAACCTACCACTTGGAGGGTTGACAACCTGACCACTTTACTAGGTCGCCACACCCTAATTTAACAGTATTATTGAAGGTTTATACTACCTTTTTACTTAGAAATTTTCAAGTAGGATTCTGTCTTCTTGGTTTTTTGGTCTTCTGCATCTAATTGCCTTATTATAAGTTTGCACTAAAGCCTTATATAACATCAGTTATTAACATTCTTCTATATATATATAACATTATACCTCATTTAGATGTTTTAAGTTCCTAATAATAAGTAGAACCCAATTGGTTGTACTTAAGATTACAGATATCTAAATCTAATTGATTAACAGAAAACAGTTTTTCATAATATAGATTAATTACCAAATTTTATCATAGATAGGATTTGAACCTTAGACATGTCACTTGGAGAATAACAATCTAACCACTACACTAAAATTGCCATTCTCTTGAATACAAATTTGTTATTATTTGTTTTATATTAATTAATTAAAAACTTAAAAAAAATAATTGTAAAATAATTATTAATTGATTGAATTAGTAAAATAAGATAATTTAAAATATATTTGAGGTTCAGATTTGAAAAAAGTAAGTGAAAAAGAACTAATTATTAGAAAATTTTATAAAAAGTAGCTGTTTTGAGTTTTTTTACTTAGAAAATAATTAATTTTTGATTATTTTAAATAAAACCTATATCAAAATAAAGCTTAAAATAAGCTAAACAATTTTGTCTTAGTGAACAAGACAAATTTCCTAGATTAAATTTGAGTATAAGTAGTTTAAGAGTATTTTGATAGAAAATTAATTAATTTATTTAATATTTAAGTTATCAATATAAAATTTTACAAGTATATATAAATTTAAACAAAGAATAATTTTATTTAATTTTAAGAATATATTTAAATATAAATTGTTAAAGAAAATTAAAATTTCCTTTAGTAGAATTTTAGTACAATTGTTATCAAAAAGAGTTAGCAATTTGTATCTATCTGTTATCTTAATTTTTAGCTAACCTAGTATTTTATTATAACTAAGATTAATATTTGTAATCAGAACTAATTATTAAACAATTATTTCTTGTAGAGTTTATATAACTTTAGTATTTTTTTTTACAATATTATTAGTATTTTGTATGCTTTTATAAATTCTTTTATATTACCAATTCAGTTAGTTTTGCATAATGTAATTTTATGTTCAGATTAACTAGTTAGTCAGATTGGTAGACCCTTTCTATCTGGGAATTTTTGTCTATACAGATTACCTATTGTTGCATAGCAAATCGGCAAGTCTGTCGCTAATTCCTTCTAATTCTCGTGTAACCTACGGTGGCTAAGTCAAAACAGGCATGTTAGATTTGGCTAGTGGGTTATCCGTAAGTAAGTACTAATCTTCTCTTGCACTAAGTCCTTCCTTTAACCTATCCTTTTATTAACCTCTGCTTGCTCTTATCTTCCTTCTACTTCCTTAACCTGGGGTTACGATTCGTCGAATTGGGGTCGGAGTTCTTCTCTTGCGTTAATCGGCTGGGTCACATGAATTGCAGCGAACAATTTAATTGCGGTTTAGTGATTTAATAATGGGCGAACGATAGTTGGATACGATGGCTTAACGATTGTTTTTAGTTTGGGTGGGGTTATAGTTTACTTTTAATATGGGTCTGATACTTTAGTTTTATTTAAGCAAATGTATTAACTTGGGGGTATTGCTTGTTACTTTTCTCCTGGGTGGAAAGCCCTTTATTTATAATAAACTGTCTGGTCTATTTACATCATGAATTTTATCTAACATATAGAACATGTTTAATATATCATATCTATTTAGGATACCACACTTATGCGCTATAGGTGACATATCAGATATATCAGATATATCAAATATATCTGATATATCTGACATATCTGACATTCGAGATCTACACCACGTGATATCGGTCAAGTTTTCGGACCTCACACTATTCAAATTTCTTTTTTTAAATTAAGATTTTTATAGTTAATAATATTAAAAATTATACTATTTCTCTATTTAGAATTTCCAATTAAATTTTTTATTTTATATATATTTTTCAGATTTATTTATATAATATTGCATACTTTCAAAGTTAGTTTTGATATAACCAAAATTATAGAATTATAATTTCAGATACTTTATTCTAGTTGTTAATATTTATTTATTATTATAGTTATATTTTTTGGATTTATTCTTATGACATTGTATATTTTTAAAATTAATTTTAATACAATTACAATTATAGAGTTACAACTTCAGATATCCTTTTTAAGTTGTTATATTAGAACTATTTTTTAAAATTTTGCTACCAATAAGATTTGAATTCTGAACCTACTACTCAGAAAATGATAGCTCAACCATTGTGTTAGAATTGATATTTTCAATATTATTATTATTTATACAAAAAATAATAATCTTTATTAATAAAATTTTTATAATTTATTTATAAAAATTTAGACTTGTATTAAATATAAAAGTTACTAAAATTACTAATAAAGATATGAGCAAGGCCTCACCTTAACACCAAAAAAAAAAATTAAATATAAAAGTTTTTTTAAATATTTAAATAAGGCCATGCCTCTATCTTTATTAAAACTTAGTTAAATTTTTTACAAGTAAATATACAGAAAAAGTTTATTTAAAAAACTTTTATACCTTAGGTTTAGATTGTAGATAACTTGGTTAAGCTTTTAATTTTAATATCTAATAGATATAAAAAATTACATACTGTTAAACCTAATAATGTAATAGAAATAAGTTGTCTGAATATCATGTGTAAACAGATAGGATGATTAATTCCTTGACATGAACATCCTGATAATTAATTGCACTAATCCAATTTATTAAATATATCAAGGAAGAGAAAAATAATGATGAAAAAAGATTTTACAATTATGAGGGTTTAGATAAATAAAAGAGAGGGATCAAATTAAATAAAGAAAATATAGAAGTGAGATTTATGTAATAAAATAAATCACAATTAAAATTTTATTATAAATAAACAGCATTATCATTCTGTGAAAAAGACATGTCTTGTTTGCTTTCTCATTTGCTTTAGAAAATAATAAATCACAATATTATACATCATTTGTAATAAAATACACTAACACTATACCCATTATAAACCCTATAAACCCGTAAATATCATTGTTCAATCAAGTCCTTGATCACGTAACTTACCCTACTGACCTTCGTTGAACGCAAGTAACTGAAAGCCTTAATAACCCACCAGCAAAATCTAACACCCTCTTTCGTAAAGGTTACCTATCATTGGTTATGTGAGATTCTTAATTGTGGAGCGACCGAGTCGCAGTTTTCCGAGAATGACAATACGTAGTAATTTTTCTGGCCATCCTGGGATGTCAATAAAGAAGGTACTCACATGATATGAAGTCAGATGGTTTCTTTAATTAGCGAATCGAAAATTCTTTTCATGCCCCAAAGTTTGTGCCCTAATGTTAGCTAGTGGCTTTAGTAATAATTTCATGCCCCTAAATTTAGCACCTGATTTTTGTGATTATCTGATTGGCTAGATACAAAAAATTATGAGGCATGAAAGTAATTTTCGCGAAAAATGTCACAATGTAGCACAATGTAGTACAGTGAAAGTATATCCATTAACTATAAATGGAACTCATACAGGGGGATCCCCAAAATTCCGGGTCGGAATACTTCGGAATCATGATCGGCAGGGCCGGAATTAACTAATTTTGCCTAAGATCACTAAAGTTTTACTAATGAAACCATAGCTCACTCATTAAGTAAAGCCGCCCAGCTGATAATTTTGACCCAGAAATGGTTAACTTGTATTACTAAATGCTAACTAAATGCGGGCTAAATCCGACCCGGAATTTTGGGGATATGGGGCTAGCAATGCCAGTTTAAAAAATTTCGCTCATTATGTGATCCTATTAAAAAAAATTTTGCTAAAAAAAAACACTTTTTGCAATTAGTTTAGGGTTAGGGTCCTACCAGTAAGTTAGTATTTGGTTTAAAGGGTTATAGTTATAGTAAAATTTCCCGAGGAAAACTTTTTGTTAGTACGCAGAAGGCACTTTCATATGCAAAATTTTAAGATATAAGCGTTTTTTTATTATTTTAATTTTTTTGCACTTCTTTCACGTTACACCTGATCTCGAAATATGATTGGCTATCGACATTTTTTAGATTGGTATTTTAAACACTGTTTTTTGGGGATCCCCCTGTATGAGTTTATAAATGGGGATAATCATCCACTACGTATATGAGTGACGAAAAAGGAAAACCTGTAAATCATTTCACTTATTATGTGAAATGATTTACAGGTTTTCCCATTTCGTCACTCATATGTATCCCCTCCGGAGTTTTGTACAATTATATTAGTCATAATCGAGTTTTTTTTATATTAGTAGATTCGTCTTGATGAGATAAATCGAGTGGTATAAGAATCAGTTGATAAACCAAGGTTTAACTTCAATAATATTTTATCCGCCACATTACCCATCATCGCCATAATACCTCTCTCTACCCTATATGATAGCTTAATATTTTTCGCGTACAATACATATACGTAGTACATACAGTACGTATCATAGGACGACTTTCATATGATTGGTTGTTTAAATTAATTTAATTTTACATTATTTATACAGTTTAAAGTACTTTTAAAAAAAGTAAAACTAAAAAGATAAACGAAAAAAAAGTATGCAAAAAGTTTTATTAGGGTTGTAGGACTCCATTATTTAAAATAATCAAAATCCTTTTTTTGTTTTAGCAAAGTTAGTTTTATATCAACTTCTTAACAATAACCGAACTAGATTATTACAATGCTAACTTCTCTAAACCAAAAAGGGATTTTGATCATTTTCAGTAGTTGTCCTATAATCCTAATAAAACTTACCACATACTTCTTATTCATTTATTTTTTGTAGTTTTATTTTTTTTAAAAGTACTTTAAACTGTAAAATTTAAACAGCCAATTATACGGAATTCTTCCTAAGGTATGTGATAATTAGAAACTACACATCGTATTGTTTTACGTTCAAGATTGTAACTATCACAATTCAATTTCATTTCAGTGCCAACTATACGATGAAATTACTCGCATATGCAGTTTCTAGTAAATAATAAAAATATCTAACTATTGAATATCATCGAAAACAAAATTTTGCCAGCATAGTTTAAGCCATGTGTATGAGAAAAAGTCTAGATAGAGAATTTGCATCGTTTCAAAATGAGAAAAAAAAATGATATACCAAGAAAGTAATAGAAGATGCACGATTTTTTGAGATCCTGAGGTACTTAGTAGAGATGAAAGCCCCTAGTCGACAATAGTTAGTTGTCTAATAATCCAATAAGAAAAAGAAAAAAAGGAAATAAGTCAATACATTTTTCACAAATCCAATAAAGCCGTTAAGTTCTCTTGTTATGAAAGTTTTTGTGTGTTGAACTAACGATTTGTAGCTCAACTCGCTTCACTATACAAAAATATATGATTAAATCGTTTTATACAATATTTTAAATAAGCAGTATTTACATAGTCTACTAAAACTGTTATTTCATAATTCAGTCAAATATGCTAATCCGTTGTCCATGTTAAGTCTATTAACTCAACCTGGATTAACTATTAGCAAGTTTTTCCAGATGTGTTTTGAATTTACTATAATGTTATTCCGATAAAAGTAATTACCCGGCGCTTGCAAAGTTAAGTATTGTAATAAGTAGAAATTTTTATTATAAGGCTATAGTATATCATTCAATTCTAGATTTTTCTGACGGCTACAATCTCTATTCCAAACCTTTACAAATAACAGGAATTTATTAATAGCAATAACTTGCTAAATTCATTCATTTCATTGATATTGTTGATTGCTTGTTTTGAGAACAATTTTGGTTTAAGAACTGTTGTAATTCGGAATTTTTTTAAGCATGTATTTTTCCTTTTTATATATGTACGTCAAAAAAAAAAAGGTTTGGGGTTACATATTTTTATTTAATACGTAATGATTGTCAATAGAAATGACATACAATTTCTTTTTGGGGGGACTTTTGTTTCCGTATAACACATCGTACGTATAAGATATGGTGCAAATTATCTAGTCGCACCAAATGTGCCCATTAAATAGTTTAAGGAGTTGTGCATAATTTTGGGAACCGACCTTTTCTTGGCAATTATTGTATCGTCTCGATAAATAAGTGTAAATTCGTACAAAAATAATAATAATAATAAAATAAAGTATTATTTTATAAATAACAGTAACTTTTAGGTTTATTTTAATTTTTTTTTTTTACGAAATTCTGAATTATGGGTGTCTATAGAAGATTTACACCATATGAAACGATTATAAATAAAATATTAGAGAATGTTCTTTGGGCAAGATCTGTTTCCGTGGTACATTCTTAAATGTTCTGTTTACTGCATAATTTTGAGACAAAAAAAAAGATATTTTGTGTTTGCATTTGTGTAACTAAATTAATCCTGTTATTCCGTAAATAAGGAAAAAAATTTAATAAAAGCAGACGTAAGAAATTGGAATTAAATATTTTTTTATATACATAGTAATTGGTATTTTGTTGAAATATTTAACGTTAAAAAGTAAATAAATGCACATACATTAATACATTTTTGCGTTAATATACTCGTAGAAATAAATTTGGAAATTTATTTTTTACTTTGTTAAGTAATTGTCGCACAAGATGATGCAGAATCCTAATTCGAAAAAGAAGTCGGATGGCAAAAAACCTATACCTAGTAATAACGATAAACCTAAAATTTCTAAAACTACTAGGGCCTGTGATAATTGTAGAAAAAAAAGGGTACGATGCATCCGTGAAAATGAGGGCCCATGCAAAAAGTGCATTGAAGACAATTGCGATTGTAATTTCAGCAAATCAATTTTAAAAAGGGGCCCTAAAAAAGCAACTGGGTCGAGCACCGGTTTGCCAACTAAGGCAGAGTTCCAAAAATGGGGTGAAGATTTATGGCAATTGTTTGGTAAAGATAGGCAAGCCATCCTTCGATTTCTGTCATCAGTACCACCCAATTTTGATCAAAACATTCAACCAAGCATAATTGTTAGGGCTTTGGCGTTAGGCAATGAACAATCATCATCGTTATCCGATTTAAATACAAGTTTTAGTGAAACCTTTCTGGGTAACGAACAAGTTCCATCAGACCTAATTCAGGCAAATATATTAACGTTAGGCAAAAATTCAGACGGAAGACCTTTATCAGTGAATAATGAATCATTTTCACAAGAAACTCCGTGCATTAGTTTGTTTGATCCTCAAGAAGCCTCGAGCATAAATTTGTTTAATAATTTAGAAATAAATGAACAATTAAGTGGAGATCCTACAGAGAGTTTTTTAACAAGCAATGAGTATACATCTTTTGAAATTCGATCACCTAGGTCCACCAACAGACAATATTCATTGCATCGTTCACAAAGTCGTGATAACCGTCACAATAGACAAGAAACCCGAAGCCGTAAACCCGTTTCTCGCTCTCCGAGTCCAAATTATAGGGCTTCGATGTATTCAGATGAAGAACAGAATTTGAACCTTTTCCCATACTCCCAAGTGTGCTATTCTCCGGGTTATCTGTCTCCAAATATTCCAATTAATTATTGTACATCAAATAATTCATCAGCTTCAACGTCTGCACATATTCCATCATCACCTTGTGTGCCACTTGATTTGGATGACACGAATCTTGTCGATTATATTAATCTCCAAGTAATATCGGTTAATTCTAATTCGGATGAGATGAACCAACATTTACTTATCAATTCAACCTCCGATATCCAAACATCACCGTTGGACGACTCAGAAGAAATTCCATTTTCTGATAATTGTTACGATTCGGGGTTAGGTATTTATGGATATAATTAACCCAATTTTTTTTAATATTATGATATGCTATATGCAAATTATCTCAAGAAATTCTTAATAAGTTTTATAATCTCCCTTTAATGTTAGTAATATGGTTTTGAACTAATTATGGATTTCTAGAGATTTACTTATGATTAAAAAAAATAATAATTTAGCGTTAGAAAATAAGATCGAAAAAAATCAGTTTTCTTCATTTTATTTTGTTATTCAATTCCCACTTAGAATGGCTTTTTTTAAATTTTAATTTATATCTTCTATATCATATTATTCAATAGAGTTATCGCCTTTCAATCTTCTATTATGAATTTTTTTTTCTTTCGTTCAATAGAGATATTCTTTTCACAAACATTTAAACCTTTCAGAAATAGAACATATTTTGTTTTAACGACAATTTTTCTTTTAATTCATTATTTAAACTATAGATTGTAAACATTATAGATTTGTATATATGTACATAGACATCCTTTTTTTGTACAGTTTTTTTATTTTTATGCAAAGCATTAAGTGATATGTTTGAATTTTTTTCACTTTTAGACTCAAACAATTTTAACACCACTTTTTTTTAAACTCTTTCCCCCCTCGAACTTGTATATATATTTTTATCAATGCATATTTTTACGACCCTTTTTATTTTTTATTTTTTTTTGGACTATATTCATCTTACATTCCCGAAAATAAGTACCCCAATAATATTTAATACAAACTTTATCAACATTATTTCTTTTAACAGTTATTTTAGCGTTAATTACAATACCGGGGGAATTTATCGATATTTTGTACTACATTCGTTTTTTTGTTTTATAACTATATAGAATCCAATAACGATTTAAATTCTACGTTTAAAATTTTTTTTACAGAAACAAAATTAAGAATATGGTTTATGCTTCAATAGAGCAATAATAGTATATTTTTCAACCAGGGTATGTTTTACGTATTTTAAATGACTTTCTTTGAGTTAAGATGTAATTAAGTTGCTTAAGCGATGGAGATATAATATGATCACTCCTTTATAAAATTAATATAAGAATTTAATCAGGTGTACAATAAATAATTCTGATTTTTTTATTGGTTGTTCGGTAATGATTTTTTACTGCTTAAAATGAAAAATTAGGTTTACATTACTTACGATACTGTTAGACCCTACTTATATGTACAGTCATATTTCTCTATAATCACCTTAAATTTTGAAAAATTAATTAATAAACTTATAAAAAATACTTTTATATAAGCATATAGTGCCGCCAAGGGAAAATTCGTAAATCTTATTAAATAAGATTTGGACGGCATTCATATCATAATAGAATTTTTATTATCATATTTTTTGTATACGTAGAACAAACTGAGTGACTATGGGGTATGACTAATGCTCTCGTGATTCTTGATCACATGTGTAACTCGTCACGAATGGTAAAAATGCCAGGAATGCTCGGATTTACTAATTTCCCCCTAGTTCCTATTGGTGCTTAGAAATACGTTCTTGATTGGACTGTAAAACATATTGTTAGTTGTGGTATTAAGGAAAAATAAAATATAGATGCTACTAAAATTTTGCAATTAATCTTTTTTTATGAAGACACGAAAGGTAGTTTTATAAGTAAAATTACAAGTTACTAACAATTTTGATTGTCTGGAGCGAAGCGACAGATTTATATTTTTACACCCTCTGATGACCAAATTAACGTTTTTGACATATATATTGTAAAAATATCAAAAACGTAGGTTTGGTATTTTCCGATGTAATACCCTAAAAATTTGATCTATGAGTGTTCGAGAGGTAAAATCAGTAAGTAAAAATTTGGACCCTAAAAAATTACGGTCGGCATTCTGGTAATAAATTATCGTATATCACTGAAATTATCAAAATGCCGACCGTAATTTTTTAGGGCCCAAATTTTTACTTACTCATATAACTTAGCCCCTGAAAAATTCTATAGTATGTATGATCACGTTTTGACGATAAATATTTTAGCTACGTACCACAGTGAGACCATGAAAGATCGTCAATAGATCTTTTCGAATAATCAAACTTTAATTATGCGTAATACTTTAAAGTACTAAAACCTCATGTTAGGGTTGGCATAGAGATTACAATATGCATATTCAATACCAAACTTTCATGAGGAATGTTTTTTATTAGAGCGCAGCAAGTGGTTCATAGTTAAAATTTTTAGTTATCATAAATCCGATTTGGGGTAGCTCAAAATTTTCAGGTTCATCAAAAACGCAATTTCAGTCAAATTTCAGTTATCAAAGCGCATAGAAATATAAATCCTTCGCTTTCGCTCCGGGCAATGACATACATAACTAGGAACCGGAAACCAGTATAAGTCTGGAGCTTGCCCCAGCCCCTGAAAAGTCTTGTTCTGTATGTCGTAGGTAATATGCAGCATGATGCTTAATTGTTACATATTGTAATTTATGTAAAAATTAACATCCGTTGTGATTTTTATAATTATAATAATGTAACAATTAAGCACCATGCTGCATAGTACCCATTTCTAGTCGTAGGTAGTGATTTGAACCGGTTGGGCTATAATCGGTTAACCGACTCGACCTGAATAAATTTCGGATAATCGGTTAACCGACTCGATCTGAATAAATTTCGGATAATCGGTTGATCCGGTACAACCGGCGAGAATCGTTGATAGGATCGATATAGTATGTAAATGATCAGGAGAGAGCAAAGATTCCGAAAAGGTCCGAAAAGAAACTGAGGTTGAAACAAAAATTTGAGAAAAGCTCCGAGGTAAGAACGAGAAGTTGAGATTATTGATCTTCCGGTTGTAACTAGTTGACATAAAATAATTCGGTTCGGTTAACCGATTGAGAATATTTTTTTTTCAATTTTTCAGGAGCGTTACATCCGAAAAATACCAAAACTAGTTTTTGTTATTTTTACTATAACAATATCAAAAACGTAATTTTGGCCATCAAAGGGTGTAGAAGTATTAAATCTGTCGCTTCGCTCCAGGCAAAAAGACCTTTCAGGGCTGAAGCGAACTCCCGACTTACTTATACTGGTTTCTGATTCCTAGTAGCAACAAAAAGTTACATAGTCTATTTTTGTCCAATTAGTGATAATATTTTCATACTTCCAATCAGAAGTGGGGAGAAATTAGACTTCCCAGAATGCTCGAAGTGCACTTAGATCTCATAACTTTATTATTTTATTTATGTCTTATTAGTTATATTGTATTGTGTATAGTTATCCCATATAATAGATAGAGTATAGCCAATAGATGTAATAGTCAATGACAATAATTCATAAAATGTATAAATAGCCCTGGCGTTCCTCTGGGAATCGTTCTCGATTCCATATAATATAATAATAAAAAAAAGAGTAAACGTGTCTTTATACACGAATAGATCAAATAAACTTTACACACATTCTACAAGACTATTATCTTCATATACAGTTAGCCGCTTGTCTCTTTCGTAATTGCAAATCACTGTAAAACCTCGCCTTTATCCATATATATAAGGTTACAAAAGCATTTCTTATTTATCGCCTCTAGTTGTATCATATTTAAAAAGGTAATTTGGGCGTAACTCGATTTATCTGATATAGAACAAAATTTGAAGTCGAATTATAGTTTGCATTTTAATTGACTATGACTAACTATTATATACAATGTTAGCCTATGGCTGTTATAGCTATGACCTTATGACTTATCATAAAATATTACATATTTATTCCAATGAATAATTATACACATTATACTATATTACTGTATGTTTCTAATACATACAATAAAAATAATAAACACAATAAACAGTGACTCTCGATATATCAGAGCCTTAATATAACAAAAGTTGATGTAAAATAATTAATTTCTAAATAATACTATATAAATAGTTTTATTAATGTTGTGCCTCGGATTAAAAAAAGCAAGGATTTAAAATCGGTTATGTATCGAACTAGTTTATCATTTGTACAGTACGTTAGGTATGAATATTGTGACAGGTTTATTGGACGAGTTCAGAGATGGGGCAAATGCGACGGATTGTCGCTAGAAAATCGGTTATGCCGCGTAACGTTCCTCAAAGATAA
>CAJVQA010009561.1:0-12015 GCA_910591915.1 Cetraspora pellucida | reverse complement strand
AGTGCTTCTCTCATTTGGCTATTTAGCCATATTCCTAGTGATCTTACAATTTTGTTTTTGGGTTCTTCTATTATTTTACTATGACCGAATGTAATTTCTCTTTCTCTCTCTCTTGCTCTTGTGTTTATTACTATGAGCTTTGATTTGGATCCATTTATTTCAATATCATTTGTTTTAAAGAACTCTTCTGCAATGCTTAAAATTCTTAACATCTGTTCTTTACTGTTTGCAATCCATGTTGTATTATCAGCATATGCAATTGCTGCTTGCCTGTAACTTGTAATATTATTACTACATGCTCTTTCTGCAATTCTTTGTTCTATTTTGTAGTCTAATGTTTTATTTTCTTGTATTCTTTCCAATAATGAATCATAAAAAAGATGCCAAATTAATGGTGAGATTACCTCTTCTTGGTCCATTTTATCTCCTGCTATTATTTCTTCTGTTAGACCATAGGCTGTAATGATTTTGAGTTGCCAATTACAAAACAGATTGCTTATATATTTTTTTGTTTTTTGTGAAATTTTGACTCTTTTTAATGCTCAATCTAGGCTTTCTAATAAAACTAAATCAAATGCTTTTTTTATATCTTGTAACAGAATTCAAACTTCTTTATTCTTTTCTTGTACCTCCTTTATTCTTATGTTTAGTATATGTATTGGTTGCTCTGTTGAATTACCTGCAGGCCTATGAAATTTGGTCCTTTGAGTATATTTCTTTCTGTAAACACTCTGACTAATTTTTTTGTCACTACTTTTGTAATAACTTTCCTAAATGTTTCTATTAATACTATTGGCCTAATGTTATTTAGACAGTAACCCCAGTCTATATTTTTTGGAATTGGATATATTTGTGCAATTTTCCACTTCTTTGGTATGCCTTCTTTTTCTAAAATCAGATTTGTGAAGGCTCTAAAAATCTTTTGTAATCTCTTCTCTGCATGTTTTATTAATATGTAGCTTATGTCTGATATTCCTAGTGCTATATTCATTTTAAGCTCTCTAAGTATTTTTTTCTATTCATTTTATTCTATTCTTTCTTCTAATTCTTTATACCAGGTCTTCTTGATTTATTCTTTTGGGTTATATACTCTTTTTCATTCTTCTGCTATTTCTTCAAGCTTAGTTTTATATTTTCTAAATTGATTTTTAAAATAAGCTGCCAAACCATTTAGGCATGTGTTTGGTTCTGATATTAGGTTGACTTCTTTATTGCCTTGTATTATAAATCAGTTTAGAACAATTTTTTTGTATGGTTTGTTTAGTAAAATAGAAATCATTTGACCTTGATTTGTTTTAATCATTTTACATCTTTTGTTTATGTTTTTTTTTATCTGTTTTTTTTGTGCTCGTTCCTATTTCTCTTTTCTTTTCTCCTTAATTATTCTTTACCAACCTTTCATATTATCTATCTAGGCTTTTGACCACTGTTTGTATAATTTTGGCAATATTGCTCCTAGCTTTTTTCATATAATTTGGAGTTTGTTATTTATTTTAACTTCTTTATTCTTTTCTATTTTTTGGTTTTTTTTACTTCTTGCTTTCTTGATTATTTGCTAAAGTTTAATGGTGTGTTTGTGTTTCATTGTTTTTTTTTCAGTTTTGTCTTCTACTTAATTTAGTGTTGAATATTTTCTTTTTTGAAATTTGCTTGTTTGCCATTTCAATTATAGCTTCTTCTATTGCATTTCACATTTGATCTAGTACTTCTGTACTATATTCTGTTGTTATATTATTATTCTCTAGTTGTTTCAATACTCTTTTTTATTCTAGTTGATTTTGTAACTCTCTTGTATAATTTTCTCAGTCTTCTTGTTTTGCTTCTTCATATAGGTATATTGTTTTTGTTCAGTCTTTCTGTTTGATTTTTGCTCTACTGCAATTTGCAATTATATGTTCTACCCATATTTCTGTTGTTATTATCTTATAGTTACTGTTTGTTAAACCTTCTGCTTCTTTGATATTAGCTTTCTGTAAACCTAATGCAAGTGTTTCTAACAGCTAGATATAATCTATTCTTGTTGCAGTTTTCTGATTTGACCATGTGTATACTTCTTTTGTCAAGTACAGATTTTTGTATAAATCTATAAAGTTCTGTTTTCTGAGTTAGCTAAATATTAGCAGTTTCTTGTAGTTTGATGCTTGCGAGTGTTGCCTATCTAATATATTATCTACTGTATGATTGAAATCTTCCAGTATAATTACTTCTGTATAGCTTTTCCTGTTTGTTACTACCTCTATGATTCTTTGCTAAATTTTCTTATTAATTGACTTGTTATTTGGTAGAATATATACTCCTAGTACTACTAATTCTAATTGTTTAAAGTATAATCTTATCTTCAGCATGTATTTACTAACTTTTTTAATTGCTCTTACATGCTTTTTTCACTTTTCATCTATTAGAATTTCTATGCCTAAGCCTTTTTTCTTATCTATTACTGCACTAGTCTGTATCCCTTATACTGTATATTATAACTATGTAGTAAAAATTTTCACTCTTTTTCTATAATGTTCATTTCCATTATTTCTATTATTGTAAGCTCTTCTTTTTCTGCTCATTCTAGAAGGTTTTCTATTTTCTATCCTCTTGTTTTTAGTTTGTTGATGTTGTGGCATGCAATTTTTATTTTTTTTTTCCTTGTTTCTATTTTTTTTTGAAGCATTTATGCTTTGTTTCCATGTTTTCCATCTTTTCTTTTTCTTTTTTCCTTGTTTTTTCATTATAGCCAAAAGATACATTTGTATTTCTTTCTTCAAAGATTTTTCTTTTACTATATAGAAACTCTCCAATCTCCTGGTCTATGCTCATTAATTCAACTGTGGCACCATTAGAAGCAGTTAGGAAGGTCTTCTTCTATCTTCCCTCTTATCTTGTTTTGTTGTGCTTCAAGTCTCTCTAGTCTTTCAAGAATTTTTTCCAAAAGGTCTTGGTTTCATGTTTGAGAATCTTCTCTTTTTGTTGAATATAAGTAATGCTTCTTTTTATTTTTATTAAACTCTTTAGTGTTTTCTTCTTTCCTGTTACTCTTGTTTTTATACACTTCTGCATCTAAGTCTATGTTTATATTATGTGTAATTGTGTGCTTCTCATAAAATTCTTCTTCTTCTTTATTCTGCTTCCTCTTCTTTGTTTCACCTTGCCAAAATAACAAGTGATTGTTAAACCTTATTGGCTTAGTTTGTGCTGTTTTCATCTATTTCTCTGATGCAAAAGTAATTATTGCAGACAGAGATGTTATTTTATAATATTAGACATTTGGACAATTTGGATATTTGGACATTTGGACAATGTCCAATTTGTCCAAATAATTTGATTGAACATTATAAATTTTTTTATTGGACATAAAGAAAAAATTAGTTTAATTATGGCCTAAATTAAACTCAATTCAGGCCAAATTTTATACTAATACACAAATATGTAGTTTTATTAATTTATAATCTATTAAGAAGTACAATAATATAAATGCTATTAAGAAAAAATTTGCATTGGGCTTTCAATTATATTTTGTACCAGATTCGATCTATATGATTTATTAGTGATTATATTCAGTACATAATATAATTGAAAGCCTGATGACAGGTTTTTTATAAAACACTTCAGCTTTTTAAATCTAATCAGTGATATATAAAATACACATATACTTTGGAGCAATATTTAAGCAGATTACAATTAAATAATTTAGATAATTTAGGTAAAATAATAGCTATATTTTATTTTATTACACTAACACCTGATAGCCAACTTAATTTCTAGCTAATACAAATTAACATTTATCTTACTTTAATAAATTTATAAATGCTAGTTGTCCTAAACAGTTTTCATCAAAAAGAGTTTCCAATTTCTATTTAGCATTGGACACAATAGCAGGATGTTTATTTTCAAAACTAAATTCTGTCAACTCTTCATTTTTTTTATCTGGATTATCTGAATGATTTGATTCTAGTATCATTTCTTCCTTTTCTTCTACAAGAGAATTCCAATCATTTACAGCTTCTTGTCATTCATTAACTGAACTAATTTCATTATTTTTTTCTGATTGCTGAGTCTCTTCTAATTCTGTATCCTCATTTTCTGATTCTTGAATCATCCCATCTAGGATAGTAAAAAAAAAAAAAGGGGTTTAAATTATATAAAAGCATGTTTTATAACATTAGTTATTATGATAGCCCATGGTAATTTTACATATTATTTTGGATAATTCTCATTCTTATAAAATGCACAACTATTTTGTAATTATTGTAACATATGATCAAGTTATATGATATCCGTTTTACAACAAAAAAAAAAAAACTTTTGAAGATATTTTAAAATATCAACTTGGTATTTTTAGAATGCTTACCATTTCTATTCGAATTTTTATTAGAAAGCATTGCAGAAGTTGCAATTTGTATTTGAGTAAACTTTTTTTTAGATTCATGAATTCCTTTCATTCAGCATGAATATATTAGATCACTATATATTTGACACATCGCTATTACATTTTCAGGCTAAAAATTTAATTAATGCTAGCATTTACATAATAAATAGCAAACATCTTACTGGTAAAATTGAAAAAATTTGCTATATTAAATGGCACAATTTGAATACTACCCAAACTGCTATTCAAACTGCCATTCAATGTTATCATATTATTTCACAGATGTGCATGTCTGCGAAATCATGTAATAGTATTGAATAGCAGTTTGGGTAGCATTCGAATCATGCTATTCAGCATGATGAATTTTTTTAATTTTACTAGTACTTACATATATAAGGTAAGGTATACCTTTAATTTATTTCTCCGAAAATTATGTAACCAACCCATAGTAGAAAATAACCATTCAATAGATGCTGAGCTAATATAAATTGAAAAAATATGTTGTGCAACAAGATGTAATTCCTCAGTAAACCTGCCAACAAAATTTCAAAAAGAAAGAATATCATCTTTTTTTCCAAATTATTGATAATCTTCATCCTGAAATGGATATTGTTTCTCTTGATATTGCTGTAATTTATTCAAAATCCCTTTAGACTCATGTCCAAACCAAGCTTTGTAATAGTATAATAATCATTGACCAAGATGAAGAAAAGTTAAATTAGGTATTTGCTTATTAAATATATTATCATGATATTCAGAATGAAGTAAAAAGCTTAAGAGCAATAGTAGTTGTTCCTATATATTTTATCAACATTTTAAATGTGATAAAAGATTAGCTTGAAGGTTGTAATCAGAAAGGCCTTTAATTACTTGAACAATCCATCTGAAGCTATGTAAAACTTCATGAAGCCTAGAATGATCACATTGCAATTTGTTTAATACTAAACAGTAGGAAAGAAGAAGTGCCTCAAGCTCTTGTAAATCAAACCACCAAGAATTATCAAGAATATTCACAAGAATATCTTCAAGAAAGCCAACTAAGCTAGTATCTAAACCTTCATCAATTTTGTTTGTGAGATTCTAATTTAAAGCAAATTTTAATATTTAATATAATTAAAATTACAAATAACTTTTAAAATAAAAAATGTTCGATATAAGTAAGAATTAAAAATAGATAAATGTGAACTTTACATATATTCAAATCATGCACATTTAATGCATACCAAACTTCAATGAGATAAATGCATATAATTTGGAATATATGTATTAATATATATAATTTTAATTTACGCTATCATAGCAATATACAGTATTAGAGATATTAAGTAGTTTAACTACCTGTTAAAAACATGATCTATTTAATTGAATTAGTATATTAAAAATTCTGTATAATATAAATTTTAATGCTCTAGTTAGACTACTTAATATCTCTAGATAGTATGTAGCATATTATATGAAAAGAATAGAATTAGAACTCTAGAATGTTAAATAGTTAATTGCATTAAAAAATTTTTTTAAAAAAATAAACAAAATGCAGAATAATACTTATCTTTTCATTTTTCTTAAAGAGTTCAAAGCTATCGATTATCACATGTCCATGTAATAATTGATTAGAGTCTGAAATTTAATTATGCAATTATATAAGTATTAGTAATACAAGATAGTTTACTGAAATAAGTATGATAATTTGAGTCAAATATATAGCATGATAATTTTGATATAATACATGACAAAGTATATATAAGTAAGCACAAATAATAAAATTTTGTTAGTGCTTTTTCTTAAATATATTCAATTAAATAAATAAGAAATTATTTATGTTTTTTATAAAACTTGACATAATCTTTAGTAAAAATCATACACTTATTAACCTATGACAGTGCATATGATTTAGAATAATATATATTAATGTGCATAATCCTTCATTATATCAAGTTTTAACTATATATTTAATTAAATTATATCATCAATAGAAAACATACTTTAAGGGCTGTATGAGTCTTGATAATGCTTAAAAAGCAATAATAATGACTATTCTATTAGGTTATATTTGGTAGCATAAGAGATATATACTTATTATCATATATTAAAATTTGTTTATCTTGAAGTCATCCCAAAAAAATGCAGACCGATTCAAAAATGATACAAGACTAATTGCTTTCTTTGCAATAGTCTTGAAAGTTGATGAATATCGAAATATATCACCAATAGCCAAATTCATCTGATGTGCAAAGCAAGATATAAAAACCTTATCAGAATAAGAAGTTCGAAGACGTAATTGAGCTGCCATAAATTCAGAAGCTGAATCTGTTATGAGACAATTAACTCTAATCTTATTTTCTTCAAATTTGGTAAAAAGATCATTAGTAATTTGTACAATATCAGGCCATCAAATTCATCTTTCTGAAAGATTTTCTGCACTCCAAATTAATATTTTGCCTTTTGAATTAATTAATGCTATTCCTAATAAACTTTTCTTTTTAATATTCTTCCAACTATCATAAGTTAAAGTAACACCAAGCTGATCTGTTTGCATATCTTTTTTTTGTAACTCCTTATTGTTTTTAGCAGCATTAGTTAAAATTCAACCTAAAAGCACATAACGTTTTAGTAATTTGATGATAGGATTTACATAATAAAAAAGTTTTCTAATTTCAGGATCATTAATCTAAGAAAAAGCTAAACTACATGAAACAGTTGTTTTTAAAAATAGCTGTTCTAATTTTTTATTTTGCTTATCTGAAAGAGGTTTTGCAAAATAATTATCTAATAATAATTCTTTATCTAGGCCTAGTCGAGCTTGTTTACTTAAACTACTTTCATTAGAAATAGTTGAAGAAATTTCTGAAGTAGTTTCATCAGCTAAAATTTGATTTAAGTAAATACATACTGTACATTATTTATAAACTATAATACAAGTAAATCTAAATTATACTTTCCAATACTTAATTCATTTTCTTGTGAATTATTTTCTAAGATCAGGTTTAAAATATTATTATGCTTTGTTTCATTAAGATATTTTGTTATAAAAAATTGACAGAAATTAAGATGACGTCTGCATTCTCATTGAGTATTAGTTATTCTATTCTTATAAGCTTTTTCATATGTAGAGCCTTTGATACAATATTTACAAACACAAACTTATTACTCTTATTTGCTTTTTCATCCATAATAATAAAGAAATCTATTAGCATATGTCATTTTCTACCCATTGTGAAGCAAAAAATTAAAGTTAAAAAAAAGCTACACAATCTTATATAAAATAATGAAATTAATATTTTAATGATTTTGAAATTCAAAAAAAGTAATTCTCAACAATATAATCATTGGTATTATTGTAATTTTTGCATATAAGTTGTGTTGCTATTTAAAGAAAGAATCATGCTTCGATACATTAATGTTAGTAATAAAAATAGTCAAAAAAAAATTTAACGCAATAGACTATATTCATCAAAAATCTATTATTCTGCTCTTAAAAGTTTGTGTGAATTCTAATCTTCAAAGATTTTGAATGTTTTATGTAATAAATATTTATTCAGTAAGCATATAAAAATATGAATTAAATACTTGTTACTTTTTCATAATTAGGCCAATTACTTTAAGTTACAAATTATAATTCGAGTCTTGTTAGAATTAAGGTATATTGAGTTCTATATCAATTTTGATTCGCATTATGTTAAAAAATAGCCATTATTCACTATATATCATTCTAGTTTTGGTCTAGTTTACAACAAGACAATTGTTAAAGATGTGTTTTTATTAAGAAAACTTTTAGTATTGTTTGTTCAAAAGAAGCATCTACAAACTAACAAAGACTTACTTATACAATTTACATTTATATCTTTTTTCACTATTACACAATAGTATTCAGGCTTATGTGTTCTTGAGGTTTGTTATTGTTTAAACAATAAAACCTTAAAATCATATAAGTTTAGATATTCTATACACAATAGTGTTAAAAATTCGAAAGCATTTATAAATTAGAAAATATCTAAATTAAACCAATTACACTATCCAGACCCTGCATAAACTATTGTTCTATTGTATACCTTAACTATTAATTTTTCACATTCTATATGCATGAATGTTGAAAGTGAGAAAGTGGATTTTAAACTTATTTAGATTAGAACATATCGATACTTCTCATCCTAACCTTAAAAGATAATTTTAAGCAACTTAAATTCTAGTTTTGTACATACCAAATTAGCTTGAATTCTATTTTTACTTATGATATGCATATATGTGAATGTATATATGTACATATATATTTATTTTTAGGAATGTTAAAAGTCCAATTCGACTTCATGAAGTTGAGTTTTAATTTAGACTCAGTTCCAAGTCAGACTTGGAACCAAGTCCTAATAGTCATATGCAATATTATATGTTATATGCATATAATGTAAAAAAATATGCACTTTAACTTTTCTTGCATACATAGTTATTATTTCATTGTATATAGCATAATATTACAGTATTAAAATTAGAATATGCATGTGACTATTAGAACTCAGTCCCAAATCTGACTTGGGACCAAGTCTAAGCTTCATAAACCGGACCAGACTTTTAACATCTCTACTTATATTAGATAGTTTTAGAAATTCATATTTGGTAATACTCTAAAGAAATATAATTAAAGTATGTTTGAAAATAATAATAGATTGATTTTATTTTAACTACATGTCCAAATAAATAAATTAGTCAATGTTAAAATTTTGAAAAGATAAACATTATTTATTAGAATTAAAAGTATTATAAAGCAATAAAGCTATAATATGAATTCTTGTTGCCATATATTCTATATATATTATCAATTTTGTTTAATAAAATTATTAGACAATTGGACATATGTTCAATTGTTTAATTGGACATATGTTCAATTGATCTTGTAATTTTTTTGGATATTGTCTACTTCCTAAAGGTCCAAAAAATTATTGGGATATACTGGACAAATTGGACATAGTC
The DNA here is from genome assembly GCA_910591915.1 of Cetraspora pellucida. Taxonomy (NCBI): domain Eukaryota; kingdom Fungi; phylum Glomeromycota; class Glomeromycetes; order Diversisporales; family Gigasporaceae; genus Cetraspora; species Cetraspora pellucida. The sequence goes on along the minus strand of CAJVQA010009561.1, from coordinate 2,696 downwards.
CAAATATCTAAATGTCCAAAAATCCAATTAAATTTATTTAGACATTGTCCAATTCCAACCCTGGTTTGCAAAGACAGTTATTAGATTCTGCATTATAGAGAACCAATAAGGACATTGTCTTTTGGGTATCTTTCTAATATTATGATAAAAGTTATTTTATGTTATCAGTTCTGTGTTAGTTGAATTTAGAAATTGTTCAATATTTGTAATGTTGTGATTGTTTAATTTTTTCTTAAGGTAAGAGGCTCTAGGATGGTTTTAAGAAGTTGATTTATAGACGTTCAAATAAATCTTTTTGGATATAGCCAGTTATTACTATCCCATATAATTTGCAGTCCTAATGTGTGCAATGCTATTATCATCTAGCAGGTTTGTGTATTTTTTGCGATAATTAGAATACTGAAAGTTGTTCTAAAATTGACATATTTGTTAGTGCTGCATCTTGCAGTTGTTGTAATTGTATTTTTAGAAAAAAGTGTCAAAGTTGGGATAGTTTAGGTTTTTTTGAAACATTGTAACAAGTGCTGATGTTTAGGCTTGTTTTAGATCTACTAGTGCATAAATGTCTGGATTAAATAAGAAGGAATTTGGAACACCTCATGCTAGTCTTGCTTTGTGTTTAATTAGTTGAATTCAAGCTCTGTTAAGTAAGCCTAGTTGTGAGAAAGAAAAAACTAAGAAATATAGACAATAGAGAAGGTGTGGAGTAATAACACTATTTATAATATAAATTGCTTGTTTTTCTGTTATGTTAACAAATTGTAGTTTTTTTAAGTTAATTTTAGCTTCAGCTATTATTTCTTTTTGTATTAGTATTGGTTTTTTGCTGATCAAGAACCATGCTTCTAGATATTTAAATAGTGCACTATTGTTAATTGCTATTAATTTTTCTTTATTAAAAAGTATAGTATTATTTGTATCTAATGAGTTTGTAACTAAAGTGAACTTTAATAGGTTGACTTTTATATTAGCAAATTTGTAAAATGAGGAGGTAGTATGTAAAATATTGGTAAGTAAGGTTTTGTTTAGTGTAATTCATAAGAAGGTATCCATATAGGCCATTACTGAAGTGTGTATCTTTTTTGCACTTAAAGAAGGAATTTTACTAAAATACTCTTGCTGTTCTTTATGTATTTATGATATTAATAGGTTATAGTATATTTTTCAAAGAAAAAGAGAGATTGTCTCTCCTTGGTCAATACCATCTTCTACTAGGTATGGTGCAGTTAGGCCTAGAGTTGTAATTACTCTGTTGGTTCAATGTAAGAGCAGGTATATTAATAGATTTATTGTTTTGTCTAGGATATGTATTATTTTAAGTGCCTTGTATAAAGTAAATATATGAATTGAGTCAAAGGCTTTTGACATATCTTAAGAAAAAATTCATATTTCTTTTTTGTTTGTGACTGCATCTTCTAGGATTTGCATAAGTTGTGAAATTGGCTGTAGTGTAGATTGATGAAAAAAAGCTGCAAAGTTATAAAAGAACAGCACTTGATTATACATTAAGATATTTGTTAGTCAGGTTGTTAGAATTTTTGTAAAAATTTTTCTTATGTGATCGATTAATGTGATATGGCAAGTAGAGTTAAGTTCATAGTTGTAAGTTTATTTTTTTGAAATTGGCCAGATATTAGCTTTTAGCTACTAATCAGAAATGATTTCTTATATTAAGCAGTTGTTAAGTATAGTTAAAAGATAGAAAAAGGCAGATGAAAATAAATGTTGAAGAACTTCATTTAAAATTTCTAGTGGTCTAGTTAATTTCTCTTTAGGCACTACTTTTATTGTTTGTTCAAGTTCCATTATTGTGATGGAATTAAAAAGGTTGTCATAGGGGTGTGGCGACTTAGTGAAGTGGATAAGTTGTCATACCCCCAAGTGGTAGGTTGTGAGTTCAAAACCCACCAACGGTGAAATTTGGATAATCACCTATGTAATATATAAACGGTATTACGGCGACGGCATTCTGACGATCAGTTGGGATAGGATACCTGTAACTATGGTCGCACCAGCATGACTGGCAGGTCTGAGGCATCTGTGTAACCTGTTACACAGAGGAATGCAAACCGGTACCGGACAGTGCAAACCTAAAATAAGTCCTCGGGCTGTGTAAATCTGTAGAACTGGGAAGCCGGAGCCTACTTGGAAATTCTGAGTAGAGAGGTAACACGGATCTTTGACAGTACTACTGTAAAGGCTAGACCTAGGAAATGGATACCAATGTGAAGGATTCAGGTAGGCAAGAACCTCAGGTGAGGAGTACCACCAACCAGGCCGCCGGATTTCGGACCAGAAGAAAAGGATATTGGGCCAGTCTCAATATACCAAGGACAGGTCACAGTCCTTCTGGGCTATCTGGATTGGAAGTCTTGGTTCAAAGCAGGGATATACTAAAAGTACTAGAGATATGCTGTGAATTCAGTACTGAGGTTTGGGTGAACTCTGCAAGGGTAGCCTGTGTTAGTGTTCTAAAGTAGGTAGATAGTTAACAACAGGGGGCTCCCTGCGCCTTACTGGCAGGTGACGTACTCTGAAATGTGTAACGGCCTGAGAACTAGTACAAAAAGGGTAGGTACCATACTGCTCAGACGATATACCAGATAGGTATATATAGGAGGTTAGTTGGTGATTCCAATATGACAGGGTGGATGATCAGAGGGTTTAAATGGATAATCTCCTAGTAGGTTATAGGT
>CAJVQA010009560.1:0-12015 GCA_910591915.1 Cetraspora pellucida | reverse complement strand
ATATAAATTGGTTATAGTATTTGAAGTAGTGTCGAGTGTTTTAGTGTTTATAGTATGTTGTAATGAAATGTCTATAAGGCTGTATAGCAATTAATTAGATAGACAGGTTGTCCAGTGAAGATGAGAACTAATTTGATGACATTGGTGACAGGCAGGTGAGTATGAGTGATATTGTTTATGTAGGATGTATGGAGTAGAAAGATCATTTAGTAGAATTTTGATTCTAAAGGATTTAAGAGTAAAGGACTGAAAGCTGACAAGAAGTTTGAGATCTTTTGGTTATTGTTAATGTATAGCCAAGTAGCTTGTCAATTAACTTGGTTAAGAATTTTGTCTCATTTTTAAAAGCAGTGTTGTGTAATCCATAATACATAAATATGTGCATGACATATTGTACAGATACTATGGCGAGTAGATAATTCTAAAGAAAAGTTTTCAAAGTTTAAAGTACAGTATATGCAGGGTTGTAAATATTGTAGGGCATAAAGGTAAGATATGGCAGATTATTTTTGATATGGTATAGCTATAGAATTTGAAGTAAATATAGATGATTAAAGGGTCATAATAAATTCAGCAGATCAATTGTGTAATGGTCTCTCTTTAGTCTATACTGTCTTGGACATAATAGCTAGATATAAAGCCAAGATTTGTAATAACTAAGTTATAGTGATTGTTGTGAATATTTGTTATAAGTTGGGATATGCTTTTAAGAATTTTTATATAATTTAGTGCATGGTAAAGAAGTGAAATTGGGGTGTTGCACATCAAATAATTTAATATCATAGTGCAGCATTATATATGATTTACACTAATTAAAATTTTTCAATTTTTGTTAATTATTTTATTAAAAAAGATTCATTATAGTAATTTATTATAAAATCACATATCTTCAAAACATTCTAACTCCCATTCTAGTAAAGAAATTCAATTCTGTAACTTGCAAATAATATTTGAATGATATTGTTTTAAAACTATATTAAGACATTTTTTAATTGATTTTATCAATATAGTTAAAATTTTAAATATTTTTTAATTACAAATTTAAATAGTAAGCTATTTACAATTTATGAATTTAAGCTATAGAAATCTAAAATATTTATTTATAATCCTCAAATGTCCCAATATAGTTTTAAAACTACACTATTCATATATTATTTGCAAGTTACAGAATTGAATTTGCTTTACTAAAATTGGAGTTAGAATGGTTTGAAGATATGTGATTTTTTATAAAAATTTATAGTAGATAATTTATTATAACTATTATAAAAATCCTATTTTAAAAATGTTCTAACTCCTGCTCTAATAAAGTAAATTCAATTCTGCAACTTACAAATAATATATAAATAGTGTAGTTTTAAATCTATGTTGAAAAATTTTTTTTAATTCATTCTATTAATAAAGTTAAAAATTAAATATTCTTTTGATTCAAATTTAATAGTAAAAGATTATGATTTATAAAGTTAAACTAGAAACCCAAAATATATACTTATATGTAATTCTTTAATGCCCTGACATAGTTTTAAAACTACACTATTTAAATACTATTTGCAAGTTACAGAATTAAATTTGCTTTACTAGAATAGAAATTAGAATGTTTTGAAAATGTGATTTTTTATAAAAATCATAATAAATAATTTATTATAACAATATCTTAAAAATGTTCTAACTTCTGTTTTAGTAATATGAATTCAATTCTGCAACTTGCAAATGATATTGGAGTATTGTAAATCAAATGATTTGTAATAGTTAGGATTTTTTATTGAGAAAACTTCATAAATTCAGAAAAATTCTAAATACAAATTACCTTATTAAAAATTATTTTTTTTAATTAATTTTACATTTCTGTACTTTACTTATTAATTATTTTTTTTTCAACAACTCATTTAAAATAACTTTAGCAACTATTTTTCCAAATTCTATTTCTGTCTTGTCAACTATGTTACTTCATCTTTCCTTATAAATTGCTATTAAATCTTTATAATCAAATCTTACTTCTAGTTAATTTGGACTAGAGAGTAGAAGTCTTGCTTCTTGGAGCTTATTAGTTATATTAGAATAAGTTTTAATATCATACTTGTTAAACATTTCTTCAAGCTGCTGTTGGTAAACTATAATTAACCAAATTCTATTTTTAACAAAGGTATATATAAGTGGAAATTTTAAAAGTTCATTTATACAAAATACTAAAAAAATAAAGAACTGTTTCAAAAATTTGTGCTTTCTTAGCATATTAAGTAAACTGAATAATTGAAAATTTTCTTTTAACTTATCTTTTTTTAATAGTTCAGTATATAGAAGTTCTTTGTCAGTTATTTCAAAATTCAATAATTAGTTTAAGAAGATGTAATAAATACTTTATACAAAATCAGAACTATTATTTCTACATAATAGACATATAGTTAATGGTAAACAAGTCTAGCATCTCATTCATTTAAAAATCCATCTCAGACTTTTTCTAAACCAAGTTTAATCTGGTGAGTTAAAGTTATGAATTTTTTATTACATAGTGTTAATCATGCTTTACTAAGTTCTTTTTCAAAAATTATATAAAGGTTGATAATTGAGCATTGCAATTTATTTGCTCAGAATAAAACTTGATCAGGAAGCTTATATGTATGATATTCAGAAGAAAGGCATTTGGACTTATCATTTTCTAAAATTCAAGATATATTATCAAATTTAGTCAGAAATTTAAGTATTTTATATAGAAAAATTGTCCAAATTGCATTATGCACTTTATTTGAAGATTAAGTTTTTTATTATTCATCCATTTAACAAAGACCTTCCATAATTTAACATATCCATCAGGTATATTTTTGAATTAATCAAGTTGTTTTACAAACCAAGTCCTAAAAAAACAATGAGCATTTTAGTTTTCAAGATACTATTACAGATGAAAAATTCGTGATGGCTCATATGTCATAATACATTGCACAAGCACCAATCGGAACCCAGGATCGATTATGCACGATCGACTCCATAATGGTGAAACGTGCATAATTGTGCCTCCAACGCCAAAACAATCGATCCAAGTGAATGTATCCAAATCAGGGATAGCATGAGGTCATATATACAGTATTTCAAAGTGGCGAGTTAGTATAGTTGCATTAAAATAAAAATACAGTAGAACAAATAACACGCAATACTTACCCAGTTTAAGTGAAACCCGCAGTGATATGATTATATAGTGGCGGAATGGTGGGAAAATAGAAGGGAAACCTAAAAATAAATAGAGTTTATTAGTAAAGGTGAAATTGTATAAAAGCAAACAAAAGTTTAATAAAGTAATATGAAGCTTTGGCACTCTAAGTAGGGGGAAAGGATCGAAGTCATCGTAGTAATAAAAGTAAATACTTGCCCAAATCAATTCACACCTTGAAGCCTTATTTTCACCATTTTATAACGTTATGCAAGGTCTTGTCCATTGGAGTGACAAACTCGCTGTTTACCTACCGCAATACTAATTTGCAGTTATTAATTAGTATTGCCATCAACTTAAAATAGGCTTTTGATATTTTTTTAAAATATACTATAAAAGCATATAGTATAACCTTCTAATTACATTAGATTTTATATTTAATAGACAGTCTTTATTGCTTTCACCATAACTGTTATATAAATAATAAACAAGCTAAAGAAGATTATAAAAATGTTCTCAGAATGATAATCCTGATCCTGTGTTTAACTTACCAAATACAGTATTTTTAAAAACAATCAAGGCTATTTGTAGTACATGTAAACTACATGGAATTCTAAATAAAGATGCATTTATTAGTGAATTAAATTCCATGATAGCATTTGATTTACTTCTTGACATATATGCTGTATTATCAGTAAGCCAAAATCCACATTGTTGAAAGGCTAATTTATTCTTTTTATATGTTTTTTTTTACTATTTTGGCTACAATGGCTTCACTACATCTATTTAAATTCATCATTTTTGCAAGTGTAGCTATTGGTTTATTATATTGTTCACTTCAATGCAAAAAAAAAAACTAAAAAAACTTTCTTATTCTCTCTTGTACTTTTATCTGTCATTATACTATATGAATAAGAAGGTAGTTGTAAAGCTCTTGGCTGATTCTACTCTAGTGATATAGTAGAACTTTCTTATTCTACAGAAAAAAAGTTTCTGTTGATAACTTTTTATATGGTGTTTCATTAATAAAGAAAGTTATTATTTTATTAGTACATTCTGTTGCTGCTAAAAGCAAAATAGTTCTGATATTACTTATATCTGTAGCAAGCTTAACAAATTCAGCTAAGTATTCATTTTTATTTTGTTTAATTATTTTTTTTGCTTTTATATTAAACTGACTTTATATAATTTTCTTATAAGCAATAAATTGAATTTTAGAATTTTTTTTTTCATTTTCTTAGCTCTTACAATTTTCATATAAAAAGATCCAAATTTATTAATTGAGTTTTTTAATGCCTTTACTAACTTTTTATTTTCAGTTGCTATTTTTTTAAGCTTATTTTTAAAATTATTAGCAGTTAAATAATCTTTAAAAAGATCACTATTTACAAAATTACTTTATTTTGTATGTATTCTGACAATATTTTGCCTTTAATATTGTCTTTAAAATAAACTATTATATTTACTAAATGCTTAATTCTTAAGATTTGTTAATTTGGTAAGCTTTTAATTTTATTTATTAATTTATCGAGCTGTTTTTCAATAATGCTTTGCCATTTGGAAGTTGTTGAGTTTATATAATTTCAAATCTTTATTAATTTTTGTTGACTCAAAGAATCAATAAATTTATAGATATTTTCTTTTATTTTTAATTTTTTTGATTTGTGATCTTCTGTAATATTTAATAAATGCTTTCATGTTTTTGTATAACAGGTTATTTTGTTAATATTAAAAATTTATGCAAATTGATAGTAGTAAATAATATCCAAATAAGAATTAATTTTTAAATATTCTATTTATATATATCTTATTTTGCTAAATTAAAACAATAAATACTAAAAATTTTAATTTTATTAAAAATTATAAAAAATTTCCAGAATTGCATGAATTACAAAGTTTTATTTTAAATAAATATTTATTACATAATTTGCATGATATATTAGACATCTTGGATGAAGCCTGTAGTTTGTATGCTTATTTTAAAATAATATTACATATATATATACTCTATTTTGGGCTTAAAGAGGGCATTATAACTATTTAAATTCGCAATTAAAAAAGAAGTTTATTTTTTTAACTATATTAAAATAATTTATAAAATGTCTTAACATAGTTTTAAAACCCATTACTTATATATCATTTACAAGTTACAGAATTGAATTTGCTTTACTAAAGCAGAAGTTAGAATGTTTTGAAGATGTGATTTTTTATAAATATTTATAACTAATTTATTATAAAAATCATATATCTTTAAAACATTTTAACTTCTGCTTTAGTAAAGAAATTTAATTCTGTAGCTTGCAAATACTATTTAAATAGTGTAGTTTTAAAAATACCAGGATATTAAAGAATTACATATAAGTATATATTTTGGGTTTCTAGTTTAAGCTTATAAATTATAATCTTTTACTATTAAATTTGTAATTAAAAAAAATTTGAATTTTTTACTTTATTAATAGAATAAATTAAAAAATTTCTTAATCTAGATTTAAAACTACACTATTTACATATCATTTGCAAGTTGCAGAATTAAATTCACTTTACTAGAGCAGGAGTTAGAATGTTTTTAAGATGAGATTTTTATAGTTGTTATAAATAATAAATTATCTACTATGAATTTTTATAAAAAATCACATATCTTTAAACTGTTCTAACTTAAGTTCTAGTAAAGCAAATTCAATTCTGTAACTTGCAAATGATATATTAATAATGTAGTTTTAAAACTATGTTGGAACATTTGAGGATTATAAGCAAATATTTTAGGTTTTTATAGCTTAAATTCATAAATCAGAAACAGTTTATTATCTAAAATTGTAATTAAAAAAAGATTTGAATTTTTAACTATATTGATAAAATAAATTAAAAATGTCTCAATATAGTTTTAAAACAATATTATTCAAATATTATTTGCAAGTTACAGAATTGAATTTGATTTACTAAAGTAGGAGTTAAAATGTTTTGAAGATATGTGATTTTAATAATAAATTACTATAATAAATCTTTTCAATAAAATGATTGACAAAAATTGAAAAATTTTAATTAGTGTAAATCATATATAGTGTTGCATTATGATATTAAATTATTTGATGTGCAATATTCCAGAGTAGGATGTATATAGAATCATATGCTTTGCTTATATATTAAGCTAAAAGCTATATTTTTTAGTTTTGTATATATGTTTCTTGAAATATATTTGTAAGAATTTACATGGGTTGTGTAATAAAGGAGTATGGTAAAGCAATAAAGTTATGTGGATCAAGAATAGAATATTTGGACATTATTTAAATAAGTCTATTAGTAATAATTTTAGTAAAAATCTTTTGTATATGCTCAAAAAGAGTAATAGGTCTGATGTAGTTGAGTTGGCCTATAAAAATAGGTTTTTTGAAAATTGAATATACTTTGCTCTGTTTCTAAGCAGTTAGTATATTTGTAGTATTTAAACATTTATTAAACAGAATTGTAAGAAGCTTGATAATATGAGAGTAAGTGTATTTAAATATTTTATTAGAAATAAGTATAGGTTTTGTTGCTTTTTTGTTTGGTAATAAATTAATTGTATTTATTATTTTATATTGGGTTATAAGATTTGTTAGCATGTTGTACTATAAAAAGAATATATTAGTTTTGGGTTGTATTCACCTTTCCATTGTTTCTAGAGAGTTGAATTGTATGAATTATGTTTGATCCAGTTTGCAAAATGGTTTTTGATATGTTGATAAATCTTTTTTGGCTCTGTAATTATAGAGTTCTAAAGTTTTATATTATTAAATAATACAGAATCAATGTGGTAATTAATTATATTATTGATTATAGTTGTTGTATTTGAGATAAAATTGTTATAGCATGTTTGAACATGTTGTTCAATTTGTTGTGAGATTGTCTGTTTGTTTTTTGAGTTACAATTATAGTATAGTGTTTTGTAATAATTTTTTATTATATTGATAGTAGCAGAGAGTTGGTTGGGTTGATATTAATTATAATAAGAAATTAATAGATAAGTTTGTAAAAAGTTGTATAGTTTGTATTTTTTAATTAATACTATTAATAATTACAATATTAGAGTATTGAAGATTTATAAGAGTTTGAAGTATGCTATCACAGATGTTTAGTGCAGTATGTGTTTTTGAAGCAGTAGATAAGAAGTTTTAAAATTGTTTTTGAGAGTAAAAGGTAAAAGATATATATATGTTTGCTGCAGTAAGCACTGTAAATTAGATTTGGTGCCAAAGTTAATTTGTTATAAGTGCAAAGGCTGCTAATTTAGTAAAAGAAGATAAAAGTTAATAACTTTTTTGCTAAAACTATTCCTATTGTTTATTGGTTATAGAGTTATATTTAAATGTTTTATATTTGTATTTTTTGTGTTATTTGGCTAGTTTAAGTTGTATTTGAAGATTAGTATATATAATATAGTGATCACTGTCTGCAATTTCAGTTAGATCAATAATATTGGGAGTTGTAAATATATATAAAATTTGTTGTAAGACCCAGATTTTATCAATTTGACTAGAAAAGTTATTGCATATTTAGATTGGAGTATTAGAATGATAATTATGTATAAAATAAACAAAGTTATATAATAGAAAATATTTGTATAAAGTAGAGCATGTTAGTCTGTTAAGATCTTGATTGAAATCTCCTATAATTAATAGGATAATGTTGAGTTTTTGTACTTATATAATCCAAAGAATAATTTAGTTTTGTGTTTGTTAACATCAGAATTATTTGGTAGATATGTAGATATAATTCAGAGTTTTTTTTATGTAGTAGTTAAAGATTAATTGCAATAGCAGTACCATAAAGGGTTTAAATATTATGAATATATGTTGTAAGTAACAGATTAATAAGAACTGTTATTCTTGCACTTGATTCTCTAAGATGGTTTGAGTTAGTAGTATTGTTGTTTGATATAAAGCATTTGTAATTATTATTGTGAAGTGTAAGGTAAGTATATTAAGATTGTGCTAATTTAGTTTTTGTAACTGATATAATATCAAACTGTTAACTGATGCAATAATCTAGCTATAGTTCTCTTTTAGTAATATTATTGTTTTCTTAGATATTATGTGTTGCAATAGTTATGTGTTGTTGTATGTATAAATTGTTATGCTGATTGGAGTGGTATGTTAACATTTTATTAAGAGATGTTCATGACCACTGTGTTTATTATAGGTGACTGGTTTAGTAATATAGTTGGAGAGTTGAATATTTCTCAGATAGGTGTAAGCAATAGTAGTAAGTTGAGGAAAAAGTTAAGAATTGTTCTGATTGTGTATATTTGTTTGAGACTTTGTATTGTTGGTGTGATTTCTGCTTGTAGAGTTATTGCAAGTGTAAATTGTATGTTGTTTATAATAATGCTGAGTTGATATCTTCAATATTATTTGATATAAGTGGGAGTAGTTGTTTTGTTGGTTCAGTTTTATTAGCATCAGTCTTGTCTACTCAATTTGTATTTTGAATAAGAGGATTTGCAATATTAATCCAAGAGGATGGCAGTTGTTTGAAGTAAAAATGTTGTTGAAATATTTTTGTAATTTGAGTAAGTTGTTAATATGTTATAATTAGTATTGTAATATTAAGCCTAGCAAGTTTTTGGCTATTAGTTGATAAAGCTGGTTTGTCTGTAGAATTTTCTTAAATTATATAATTAGGTAGTAAGAATCTATAATAATGTTAAGAAATTTTATTAAGAAATGTTTTTACAATTATATCATCAGTTATTAGATATATATAGTGTAAATCTATACAGATAAGTTTGATCTTAGTTGACAGTGATAGTTTGGTAATAAAATAGTCACTAGAAAGTAGTTTAAATATATAATATTCTCTTAATTGTGCTATAGCTTCAGCTAATAATACTTTGGATATAGATGAGTTGAAGAAAAAGAGATCTTTAACTTTGTAGTTCAGTTTCTGATATGTGATTAGCAATGGTTTTTTAGATGATAGAAGCTAAAAATAAGAGTTTAAAATTGTAGTAAAAGTATAATAATCTGCAAGTTTGCATCTGAAGTATGAGAGATATTGTAGTAATTATCTATTTGATATTAAGAAGTAGTTTGTAGTTTTGGAAGAAGGTCTTGGTATCTTTTGAGTAATATAAGAAGTTTTGCAAAATAGCTGTCTGGTAGTTTGTTAAACTTGAAGATTTTTCTTAGTCTATGAATAATAACCATTGTATATAATCTTAGTGTAATCAGAAGTGTAAATGGTAGAATAGATTTGACGCATTCTGGTATTTTACTAAAGTCTTGTAGTAGTACCTCAATTCCTATCTATATTCTCAACAATCTTATTGAAGATGCTACTTACAATTACAAAGATATTTGGTTATTCTTATAAGATATAAGCAAAGCATATGATTCTGTAAAGTTTGCTCTTTTCAAACACTTACTTTCCTGTTTCTCACTTCCTTTATCTACTATTAACATTCTCACTGATCTTCTTACTAATTGTCACAATCAAGTTATTACTAAACTTGGTCTTACTCCTTCTTATCCAGTTCACAATGGTATTGACCAGGATAAAACAATTACACCTCTATTATGGCATATTTACTATGACCTACTTATTTTATACATATACTCAAAAGTCTCTGGATATACCTTACAATCTACTTGGACCACTAATCTAAAACTTCAAACAACTCATTCATTACAAAAACAATGCTCTGTTCTAGCATACATGGATGATATTCTTTGGGTTGCTTTTTCACAAACTGAGTTATCTTATATATTATCTATAGCTGAATTATTTTATGCTATGGCAAATATTTAAGTTAACTTTTTAAAATCCATTCTGGTTACTAATAACCCTCCCCTACTATACTTCTATCTCTTATAATAACCACTTACTTCTACTTCATTTTTCCAAACAACCCTTTAAATTTTTAGGTTGTGGGATTACTTTAGATAACAGGCAATCTAAACAAACAAAATTAATTATCTCCGAATCCTTTTAACTTATCCAAATTGCAAAAACAAAACATATAACTGATTTACATATTCACTACATTATTAATACAATTATTATCTCTACTATTGAATATCACTTATACAATATTGTTATTAACTAACCTACCTGCAACAAAATTTTTACTCAACACATTGGTCTTGTTAAGCTCAAAGCTAAACTTTGCTGTACAATATCATCTAGTATCTTATTATATCCTCAAATCTACAATATTAAACATATCTGAGATATTTAATTACAACATTACATTTCCAACTTTCTTAAATAACTTAACAATTTTGACCTACTAGGCATATCTACTTGTATATAAATTCAACAACTTCAAAACAACCTTTGGTCTCCTACTAATATTTTTCTTTATCCTAAGCCAATTATTGATAAACCCAATTGATTAATCACAAACTTCAAAATAATACAACTTATCAAACATATTGGCTAGTCTTTTTCAACCAATCCAACTTACAACATTCTATATACTCTAAATGATGAAACTATATTTCTTGAATCTCTTCTTTCTTTTTATTCAAAATATCCTATTTTCAAAAAACAACTCAGATATCATAAACTCCTCTTTCTTGACCAACTCACTACTCATGACAATTCATATTTATTGCACTGGCAACATATCTTACCTAGACTTAACAAAATTCCAAAAGGTGTCATACCACAATAGTTTACTACCCTTGAAGACATTACTACAAGTCACTCTTATGAACATACTTTTTATGATCATTATAACCTACTTTTTATAAACTACTTCTGCTACTCTACTGGTCATTTTACTTCCAACACAAAGCTTTGGTTACTTACTGTTCTCAATAATCAAATAATTATTGGTAAGGCCAGAAGGCATAATACACCTATTGGCCTTATTCTCATTAATTACTGGCACTGCTAATTCCAGTCTCAGATTTCTAATCTTTATCCTACTCCTTCTTCTACTACTACATTATATACTGGATGCCATCTTAATTCAAATACAATTGCTAACAAATATACTATCTTTATTTCTACTAACTTGGCTACTAAGCTACTTTGTCATATCAATTCTAACAAAACTCTTAACCTTCATACAAACTTTCTTGATATTGCATACTCAGTTGCCCTCTGACATCCTTTACATATTCCACCTCTTCTTTCATTCACAATTAATTTACAACAACTACCTCCTATCTTTGAAACATGTCAACTTGTTAATAATCTTCAAACTATCACTAACTCAAACCACAATCTATCATCAATTTTATTTTACACTGATAGTACTGTTATTGATCTTGGTACCTCACAGTACTCTATGGCCATAGGTTGGGTTCAAGTTGATAACTCTATAACTATTAACTCATTTCAGCACAAGTTAAACTGTGGCCATGCTTCTTCAAAGCTGAAATTCTTGCTATCCTCTCAGCAATTATTACTGCTTTTAGACATTGTTCAGTTCATATATTTACTGACTTACAATCAGTAATTTTCAAATATCATAACATTTGTCTATCAGCATCTATTCCTTCTCATACTCATACTTCATATTTCTTTATCTGGCAAACACTTATCAACTTTATTAAGTCTTATGAAATTCAACTTACTTTTTACAAAGTTACTGCATACCAAGATGATCCATTTAACAACCTTGCTAATCAACTTGCTCATAATCATCAAATATTAACTTATTTAACATTCTTAACTAACAATCTTTATTTTATTTTATTTTTTTTTTAAGTTAAAGTCCCTATCTTGGGAGTTACAATGTTTTTATTCAAGTATATTTGGACACAGCATGCCACCAAGGGCACACCTTACATTGGAGGTTACAACTAGCCACATATGCACTTTTGGTGCCTAATTTAAGTAGTTCACTTACACATTACTATATAAGTTCTACACTAGTTGCCATACCTGCA